>JAXCGZ010013327.1:107500-137500 GCA_037179515.1 Halocaridina rubra | reverse complement strand
GATCAACAGTAACAAACTTATTAGAATTTTATGATGAGGTAAGCCAAATCTTACAGGAAAGAGAGGGCTGGGCAGATTACATATTCCTAGACGTCCAGAAAGCGTTTGACACTGTTCCACATGGGAGACTTATTAGGAAGCTGCAATCAATGGCTAGAATAGGTGGAAATGTTTTGGAATGGATAAAAAATTTCTTAAAAGGAAGGGAACAGAGGGTTAGAGTAAGACACTCAGTGTCTGAATGGAGAAGAGTTAGCAGTGGAGTTCCACAGGGTTCAGTTTTAGGGCCACTTTTGTTCCTTGTATATGTAAATGACCTACCAGAGTCTGTAAATTCATTCATGAATATGTTTGCAGATGATGCAAAGATTGTGAAGAAAGAGAACAATGGTAGAGAACTTCAGGAGGATTTAAATAGTCTGCATGAGTGGTCAGAAAAGTGGCTAATGAAATTCAATACTTCAAAATGTAAGGTAATGAGAATGGGTACAAGTGCAAGAAGGCCCAAGCTTGACTACTCGGTGGCTGGAGTACAACTTCAAGAGACAGAAAATGAGAGAGATCTAGGAGTAAACATACTGGCAGATTTGTCTCCAGAAATACATATAAATAGCATAGTAAGGGCAGCATATGCATTCTTATCAAATGTAAGGGTAGCCTTCAGGCACATGGACAAGGATAAGTTCAGAAATATTTATGTAACCTATGTGAGGCAAAAACTGGAATATGCAGCCCCCTTTTGGAATCCACACTTGAAAAAGCACATAGCTAAGCTTGAAAAAGTTCAAAGACATGCCACGAAACTGGTGCCAAAAATACGCAATATCAGTTATGATGAGAGGCTGAGGGAATTAGACTTACCATCATTCGAAGCTAGAAGATTGAGGGGGGATATGGTGATAGTCTTTAAATTCCTTCATGGTTATGATAGAGTGGATAGGGATCGATATTTTGATATGGCTGGCTCTAGAACTAGAGGTCATAGTTTGAAGCTTGGTAAGAAAACTTCTTTGCAGGATGTAGGGAAATACTTTTTCAGTGTAAGAGTAGTTGATAGTTGGTATTCACTAAGCGAGGAGGTAGTTAATGCTATCTCAATCCATAGTTTTAAGGACAGGTATGATAAGTATCACTAAGTATAAAATGGAACCGATGAGGAGACGGGAAGATACGAGCTTTAGGCTCTTTCCCGTAAACACAATTAGGTAATTATAATTAGGTAATTACACACAATCCATTGTTTTAAGGACAAGTATGATAAGTATCACTAAGTATAAAATGGAACCGATCAGGAGACGGGAAGATACGAGCTTTGGGCTCTTTCCCGTAAACACAATTAGGTAATTACAATTATGATAGAGTGGATAGGGATCGATATTTCGATATGGCTGGCTCTAGAACTAGAGGTCATAGTTTGAAGCTTCGTAAGAAAACTTCTTTGCAGGATGTAAGGAAATACTTTTTCAGTGTAAGAGTAGTTGATAATTGGAATTCGCTAAGCGAGGAGGTAGTTAATGCTATCTCAATCCATAGTTTTAAGGACAGGTACGATAAGTATCACTAAGTCTAAAATGGAACCGATCAGGAGACGGGAATGTACGAGCTTTGGGCTCTTTCCCGTAAACACAATTAGGTAATCACAATTAGGTAATCACACACACACACAAAGAGAGAGAGAGAGAGAGAGAGAGAGAGAGAGAGAGAGAGGAGAGAGAGAGAGAGAGAGAGAGAGTCATTTCCTCGGATTGTTAAGTTTGTAATTACCTAATTGTGCTAACGGGAAAGAGCTCCAATCTCGTAACTTCCCGTCTCCTGGTCGGTTCCATTTTGTACTTAGTGATACTTATCATACTTCTCCTTAAAACAATGGATTGAGTTAGCATTAACTACCTGCTCGCTTAGCGAATTCCAATTATCAACTACTCTTACACTTAAAAAGTACTTCCTTACATCCTGCAAAGAAGTTTTCGTACGAAGTTTCAAACTATTACCTCTAGTTCTAGTGCCAGTCATATCAATATATCGATCCCTACCCAGTCTGTCATAACCATGAAGGAAATAATAAAACCGTCTCCATATCCACCCTCATTCTTCTAGCTTCGTGTGACAGTAAGTACAATTCCCTCAGCCTCTCATCATAACTGAGATTGCGTATTTCTGGCACCAGCTTCGTGGCATGTCTTTGTGCTTTTTCCAGTTTAAGTACAGGCTTTTCCAAGTTCGGATTCCAAAAGGTGGCTATATGTTCAAGCTTTGGCCTCACATAGGTTACATAAATATTTCTGAACATTTCCTTGTCCATATACCTGAAGTCTACCCTTACAATTGCTAAGAAAGCATATACTGCCCTTACCATGCCATTTTATGCATTTCTGGAGACAAATCGGCCAGAATGTTTACTCCTAGATCTCCCTTATTCTCTGTCTCTTGAAGTTCTACTCTTGCCACCGAGTAGCCAAGGATGAGCCTTTATGAATTTGTACCCATTCTCGTTACCTTACATTTTGAAGTATTGAATTTTATTAGCCACTTTTCTGACCATTCATCCAGACTATTTAGATATTCCTGAAGTTCTCTACCATTGTTCTCGTTTCTTACTTTCTTCACAATCTTTGCATCATCTGCAAACATATTCATAAATGTATTTACAGACTCTGGTAGGATACAAGGAACAAAAGTGGCCCTATAACTGAACCCTGTGAAAATCCACTACTAACTTTTCTCCATTCAGACACTGAGTGTTTTACTCTAACCCTCAGTTCCTTTCCTTCTAAGTATGTTTTTATCCATTTCAAGAATTTCCACCTATTCTTGCCATTGTTTGCAGCTTCTTAATAAGTCTCCTGTGTGGGACAGTGTCAAATGCTTTCTGGAAGTCCAGGATTATGCAATCTGCCCAGCCCTCTCTTTCCTGTATGATTCGGCTTACCTCATCATAAAATTCTAATAGTTTGTTACTGTTGATCTACCTTCCCTGAAGACATGTTGTCTCACTGACAAAAAGTTGAAGGATTCCAAGTGAAGAGAGATGAGATTTCTTAGTAGTTTGCGAACCATGCTGATCAAGGAAAAAATCCCATAGTTTGGAGCTGTATCTCTCCTTCCCTTTTTGAAGATAGGTACAATGTTCGCTTGTCTCCAGAATCTTGGAATCTCCCCAGATTCCAGCAATTACAAATATGATGTATAGTGCCATCGATATTGGTTTTATCGCATTCTGAAGTACGTAAGGGGCATCTAACTCCATTAACACTTTGCATTCCTTTGTAGCTGAAAGATGAAGTTCTCTAATATTGGCCCATGACCTCTTATCTCTGCAATCTGAGAGGGTGGGGTATTTTCTACTGTAAATACTGACTGAAACTCCTTGTTTGATTCATTGCAAATCTCTTCAGTTGTCTCAGGGATGTGTCCATCTGCCTTCTTTAACTTCAAAATCTGATATTTGACCTTTAGTTTTCCTCTAATAAAGCTGTGGAAAAGTTTGGGATTTTCTTTAGCTTTCCTGGTGATATCCCTTCATAATCTCTCTCTGCCTCTCTTCTTTTACTTAGGTGATGATTTCTTACTTGCTTGAGTCTGCCAGACATTTATATTGTTTGTCCTCCTATGCCTATTCCAGCAACTGTCTCTCCACTCCTTAGTTCTCTTACACTCAATAATGAACCATTTCTCTCTGGTATGAATACCTCCTATTTTGCTGGAGGGTATGCAACAAGTAACTATCTTCTCGAATTCCTCACAAAAGATTTCGTACATCTCTTGCACAGATTTGTTGTTAGGCAGAACATCTTCGATGATATACTCCAACAACAACCCACAATAGTAACTTTTTTTTTCAATTGGTGGTTTATAAGCAATATTCTCAATATCCAACACGTTATCTGTGAATATTATATCAAGCAGTGTTTCCCTGTACGTCGTAAAAGCTGATTAAATATGACGAAACTGGGGTCTGGAAACCCCCTCTATCTTCTCTTCCCGCAAAGAGTCAAGTTATTTTACTTTGACTCATCCACCCACTTATAAAGGGGAGTAAGCTCTTGTATATTGATTTATTAGTAGTAGTAGCAGAATTACTAGTAGTAGTATCATTGTGTGTGTGTTTTTTTTTTGTTAGTCACGTCATAATTGATGATAAACAAATATGAAGCTGACGGAGAAGTAAGTACTATCACAAATTTGGTTTTAATAGAATATTAAATAATTATACCATATGTAGAACATAATTTCGTTTTCTGTAACTACGCACTGAAGAAAACGAAATAATTTACGGAGTTACTCTTGTTTCACAAATACATCTGTTACCGTAATCAAGACAAGAAAATCTCATTTATCTATTCTAAAGTAAATTTTAATAAAATTTTAACACCTGTGAAGTACCTACTAAGAAACTAATGAACCACAATCTTTGGGGCCTTTAACCCCATTGAGGTCTCTGGCCCTGATGTAATTTTTCGGTAAAGGAATGTTTTGAATTAACTAAATCAATGCATATTATCTCATTCTGCACCTAAAATCAGAGATATTTATTACAATCAGTATAATTATAAAGGTGAAGGTTTCAAAAATGTTCAAGATTTTCCATATTTAAACAAAGGTGGCCACCATTTTTCGCGTCAGTCTGAATGAATGACAGTTCATATTTTGATTTTTTTTTTTCCTCTTAAAACCTACTTGGTGAAATAAGATGTTTTATTGAGATGTCACCTCCCATGGTTACTGTCCAGAGGGGTTCATGTATCCCATTTTTCTATCACGAACATATGAATGAACACTAAAATTCATTTCTATATTAGTCAATCTAAGGTTTCTCTTTCCTTCTTTAAATGTTTTCTTGGTGCCCGGGTTCGACGAAGGCAATTTTGTTTGTCCATCCTGGTGTCACACTCATAAAAGAAATCTGATTTTAATTTCCATTACTCTTGTCGGGAACATTAAAAGAGGTTTTTTCCACGATTAAAACATTATTAACTCAGGCTGTCCTATTTCACATGAATGTGATTACCTAATTGTGATTACCTAATTGTGTTTACGGGAAAGAGCCCAAAGCTCGTATCTTCTTGTCTCCTCATCGGTTCCATTTTATACTTAGTGATACTTATCATACCTGTCCTTAAAACTATGGATTGAGATAGCATTAACTACCTCCTCGCTTAGCCAATTCCAATTATCAACTACTCTTACACTGAAAAAGTATTTCCTTACATCCTGCAAAGAAGTTTTCATACGAAGCTTCAAACTATGACCTCTAGTTCTAGAGCCAGCCATATCAAAATATCGATCCCTATCCACTCTATCATAACCATGAAGGAATTTAAAGACTGTCACCATATCCCCCCTCACTCTTCTAGCTTCGAGTGATGGTAAGTCTAATTCCCTCAGCCTCTCATCATAACTGAGATTGCGTATTTCTGGCACCAGTTTCGTGGCATGTCTTTGAACTTTTTCAAGCTTAGCTATGTGCTTTTTCAAGTGTGGATTACAAAAGGGGGCTGCATATTCGAGTTTTGGCCTCACATAGGTTACATAAATATTTCTGAACATTTCCTTGTCCATGTGCCTGAAGGCTACCCTTACATTTGATAAGAATGCATATGCTGCCCTTACTATGCCATTTATATGTATTTCTGGAGAAAAATCTGCCAGTATGTTTACTCCTAGATCTCTCTCATTTTCTGTCTCTTGAAGTTGTACTCCAGCCACAGAGTAGTCAAGCTTGGGCCTTCTTGCACTTGTACCCATTCTCATTACCTTACATTTTGAGGTACTGAATTTCATTAGCCACTTTTCTGACCACTCATGCAGATTATTTAGATCCTCCTGAAGTTCTCTACCATTGTTCTCGTTTTTTACTTTCTTCACAATCTTTGCATCATCTGCAAACATATTCATGAATGAATTTACAGACTCTGTGTTGTTGGTCACATTCGTATATGTATTACAGCCCAGATCCCAATTCCAACACTGGTTTGCACAGCCTTAATAAACTTTTTATTTTATTTATGATTATGACACCAGGACGGACCAAAAAAAAAAATAATAAAAATAAATCTACCCTCGTCGGGCCTGGGCACGAAGAAAACATAGAGAGAAACAGAGATGGGGAGTATTGTGACTTGTGAAGGGATAATAAGAGATGTGTAACGAATATCCAAGAATATTCGGTGATGATGTAGGCATAGAAAGAGAACTGTAACTGAAGGAAGATTTAACATCGAACTGTCCTGGACAGTCTTATTTAAGACCACAAGACCCTTCAGCTGTAGTATCGCAATGGGCTAATGTATACATTCTTTATGCACACTGTTTCTAGAATTTGACATTGCTAGGATTTTTCATGTGACATAGTTATGTAAATTATTTGCTATAAAATACAGATATAAGAGTATCTTGCAAAATGCAGTTCATAAAGTATGTATTCTCAAAAGAGTCTAAAACCAGACAATATTAACTGTGGTGTTTTCCTCATTCTATTATGTATCATACAATTATGTAACGTATTATCAATGTTCATCCATCCATGATTAAAAAAACTATTGCGCAAAACCTAGAAGATTTTTATACACACCAATGACTTCGAAATGTGAAATAACCTATTACAACAATTCCTGTCAAAATATGAGATGTAGTGGTTAAATAAATAAATAAATAAATAAATAAAAGTGGTAATCTGCCACCGAACAACCCAACTGAAGAAGATAATAGCAGTTATCTAAACATCGCTGCCGGTGGGAAGTGACTCATTGTATTGCCTATTTCCAAGACCTCCACTCCATCACCCTGTTCTCAGCCACTTGGGCCTCGAGATCCTTTGGACCTTGTTGGGTAATTCCCTGATGTCGGTAGTTGTGAATGGGTCTCCATAACATTTCGAACCTCAGGGTCTTCAAATATGTAGGTCTGCAAATGTACACCGTTGAACCCTTATAATTTATAAGATAATTTAAATTTTATTGATATTCTACCAGACTATTAAAAGAATTCAGTAAAACTCTTGAAAATTATTTTACAAAAATATCATGTAGACTTATAAATCGAACTGAATCAATATACAGATCCTAGTCATATTATTAGTAAATAAACTTCTAATAAATAAAAAAAAGTCTATTAGCATATCTTTGTCTCTTCGTTCCTGACCACAGCTCGCAAAAGAAAACACAGAAGAATGAATTTTGGATTTCTTTAGAAACCATTTTTATTGTGATGCTCAAAATTGTTGGGAATGTTTTGTCAGGTGTTATGCTGATATCCAGAGAAAATTATCCGCGATTTTTTTACGAGACCAATTTTAATGATTTGTCAGCCACGTGACGATAAAAATGGATGATTTTAAGTATATATAGAATGCAATATATCGTAACAAACTAAGAAAAAATAAGGACGAAACTCAAAACTAACATAATATGATGAACGGGTAGAACAGTTCTTTCAGCTGACAGAAGTTACATTACCTATGAAGTTATTACAAATAAGGTATATCAATCGTATACCTGCCATATGGTAACCTCCATATAATAATAATAATAATAATAATAATAATAATAATAATAATAATAATAATAATAATAATAATAATAATAATAATAATAATAATAATAATAATTATTATTATTATTATTATTATTATTATTATTATTATTATTATTATTATTATTATTATTATTATTATTACTATGATGATGATGATGGCATAGGAAAGGGGACTGCTTCCCTTAACTGAAAATACTAGTCATGTAATGATTCTACACATCTCATGGTGCATACTCTCCTAGCCTTTTGAATTAAGATTGGGCTGTGCTAACCACTCCGTAGCCGTAAAGGGTCTCATAAAAAAAGAAAAAAAAACTATACAATCTACCTGGATAAACTGAAAGGGGTTGGTCAACTGCTAGACCTTTGTATAACTTTCTAAGCATCTTAGTAATCTACACGTGCATAACCCGAAAGTGAAATATAAACGCATATAAGATTTTACAAATAAAATATATAATCTGAAACGTGGAATTAAACATTAAATAACTGACTATATGAAAATGACAAATGCATGAGAAGTAGGGAAAAATAATAATAATAATAATAATAATAATAATAATAATAATAATAATAATAATAATAATAATAATAATAATAATAATAATAATAATAATAATAATAATAATAATAAAATTATAATAATGATAAATACATGAAGAAATATAAATAAATAAATAAATAAATTATTTAATAACACTAGTTAGCAGAAATCTCAGGAAAATATATGTCAAGGTTTCCAGTGAAAGTGACCTAACTACTGCTACTTCCAGTTGCCTACGATGCTTTTTATTATTTTTCTTAGTTTTGCATCCAGATTTAAAGGGGGGTTTACACGGTCAAACGGTTCGTCGAACGCGGTTCGACAGACAAGTGTTTGAAGTGATGTTCGAACGTGTGAACGGGGTATTTGGTTGTCGAACACGGAACGTGTTCGACAACCAAATACCCCGTTCACACGTTCGAACATCACTTCAAACACTTGTCTGTCGAACCGCGTTCGACGAACCGTTTGACCGTGTAAATCCTCCTTAAAGCTTAACAAAAATAGTAGCATTAATACTCTATTCTTAAAAGAGTAACAAAAGCCTTCTAAAACAGCCTAGGAACCACAATACAGATAATAGTAATGTGAGTAACACTGCATTCTTTCTTGATGAACAAAAGGCTTTAACAATATCTTGAGAACGACAAATCCCAAAAGCAATTTCGGTAATTGAGTTAATTACGTCATTATACAAGAATTTTTACTGAGTTTACAATACATATAATTATCATAAGTTCCGTTCCGGTTTTACGTCACGGACTCCCTTTTCTATCAAGGGCTAGAACGGTTGCCTTCTTGCGAAGGACTTGTTTTGGCAGATGTAATCGTTACCCTGAGTGCATGCTAACCTCAGTCCGTGACGGGGCGCGAACCCTCGACCTGACGCCTCAGAGTCGCGGATGCTACCGCTTGAGCCACGGTGACTACACCATATAATTATCATAAGTATGTTTTAATATATGGTCAAAACGAAATATAATAAAGTGAGAGAGAGCAAAATGTTTTTCCACGTGCAAGCCCTACAGGCTAACATCCGATAAGGGTCATAGGAACAGCTTCTGGCATAGAGCAAAGCTAGCTGCCCACTGGAACAAGAAAAACTCTCTCGAAATTCTTATCATTCATCAAAATTATCTCTGTAATTTACTAATAATTTTCATTATTTAACAGACAGCACGAAAAGACTATCTTTAAGATACTTAAAATCCAAAACTCAATATTGTATGTTGTCTATGATGACTTCTACAGCCGTAAAAATAGTCCATAATAATAATAATAATAATAATAAATCTTTATTTCCAATGTACATTGGGTATTCAAGGAGAAAGTATAGCAATATATGCGGCTAGGAATTACTCAACCAGTGCTCTGTTGGCAGCTTTTGGTCAACATCCGACCTGACCGCCAGATTTTACAAGGGGTGTCAATTGTGAGTTTATAAAGAATGCAAATAAAAAGATATATATATATATATATATATATATATATATATATATATATATATATATATATATATATATATATATGTGTGTGTGTGTGTGTGTGTGTGTGTGTGTGTGTGTGTGTTGCGATTATGTGGGGGACAACTGCCCTACCAAGTGGATCAGGCGTAGATGTCATACTAAACCTTCTAGCAGTGTGTACTTGGGGCATCCTGCGTCAATTGCGACACCAGAGGCATAAGAAATTATATTTTTCCTAATTATATTTATAAAGAACGAAACAAAAATGTAAGAGAGAGAGAGAGAGAGAGAGAGAGAGAGAGAGAGAGAGAGAGAGAGAGAGAGAGAGAGAGAGAGAGAGTAGTCGCTAATTTTCTTTTCGTGAATACCGAATCAACTACATTAGTAAACAAATAAATAATAGCTAAATAAATGACTTTTAAATTTCTTAATTTATACTAATTTATTTTCAAAACCCAATTCCTAACATCATCCTGAAAACCATAACCACAAATATATACCGAAATAAAACTGTGACCCGTTACAATGCGGTAAAAAACAATATAAGTACCCACTTAGACAATTAGGAGACCAGACTCAAGAAACTGATGTCCTTACAGCTTGAATAAAAGGTGTGAATATACAAATACAAAGACGTAAAACATATATGAATAAGTAAAAACACGTATACAGATGCACAAGTAATTATGTGCATGATTTGGAGTTGGGGTATCAAGAAAACTGATCTTTTCAGTTATAACAAGAGTGAATACAAATCTAGGCAGTATGTGCGTATTAAGAGCATGTGCTACAAAGGGGGGAAAGCTAAAAAAAAAAAAAAAAAACGGGAGTTTGTCTGATCGAAAACGGATGTCTAGAGAAAAAAAAATGACCGAAAACTTTTGACTACAACAGAGGAATGCCAGAGCATAACGGTGTTAGTATACGTCATCATCATCAGCATTATTATCATTATTATTAGTATCATTATTATTATCGTTATTATTATTAAAGCCTAACCCTTGACAAAACTCGCATTTTGATCAGAAAAATCTGGCAAGTAATAAGCTGTCTGGCGAGAAAATCAAGGCCAGGAGTACGAAAAAAAATTCTGACTGCAGTTTCTCTGGTGTATGGATGTTCTGCAGTCATATTTTGTCCCGTGCAAGCAGCGCAGGTGTTTACGCCGGAGTGCATACTACATATTATCCTTCGTATAAATGCAGAAAAGAGAATATAAAAAATATTTAAAATCTGGAAAAGTTGCAGATATGAAAGACAATTTGTTCAAAAGATAATAATATAAAAACGTATTTTTGATAAAAAGTACTGTTTAAGTTAGTGTTGTTACTTAGATATAAACAAGTACAGGCTTAGTGATAACAATCTCATAAAAAAAAATCCCGATTTTGAAAATATTCAGTAAAACATATGCAGTGGAAAATACTGAACAATTTGGGATCAAGTGAAAGTCAACATATTCATTTAATTACAAATTCCTACTTATTTATCATTAATATTATCATTATTAATATTGTCGGTCAGTATATAATAATAATAATAATAATAATAATAATAATAATAATAATAATAATAATAATAATAATAATAATAATAATAATAATAATAATAATAAATGTAATTTTAAAACTTTTTAGAAGCAGAAAACATTTATAATTTATGTGTTTCAAGGACACATTTTTCAGTATCATTATTATAAAAATAATAACAATAATAATTATTATTATCATTATTAATAATGATAATAATAATAATGAGATGTGATGTGATCGGATTTATGTAACGGACTTCTTTTTCTATCAAGGGATAGGACGGCGTCTTCTTGCAAAGGATTTCCGGTTTTGGCAAGCGCCACCTCTTGAAATGGGACTATTTGGCACCGCCGTTTTTTTTTTTTTTTTTCCTCTTTTAGTAAAGGAGTCATTCAAGGCGCCAAACGGGCCGCGCCAAAACGACGACGCCAAAAAGTACCATACCCCCACCGCTACTCTCAGTGAATGCCCCTTCTAATGGGGGGTTTACACGGTCAAACGGTTCGTCGAACTCGGTTCGACAGACAAGTGTTTGAAGTGATGTTCGAATGTGTGAACGGGGTATTTGGTTGTCGAATACGTTTGTCAAACGTGTTCGACAACTAAATACCCCGTTCACACGTTCGAACATCACTTCAAACACTTGTCTGTCGAACCGCGTTCGACGAACCGTTTGACCGTGTAAACCCACTTAACATCAGACTGTGGCGGGCCTCGAACCCACAACATGACGAATTACAGTCTTGAGCGTTGCCACTCGGTCAAGCCGGCCAAATTAATAATAATAATAATAATAATAATAATAATAATAATAATAATAATAATAATAATAATATAATAATAATAATAATAATAATAATAACAGTGATAATAATATTATTAAGCAATATGATTTTCCTTTCTAGCAAGTCTAATGGTCTGACCTATCACTTTGCCTATTTTGAGCGGCTACTGTGTATTACGATAGGGTACTGTGATGCACGCACGAAATATCTCACGCTGAATCATACGAACACGGTTTTTTAGATGCTTCGTAAGGCAACATCCTCAGATCCACTTGAAGGATGAGAAGATCTTAGTGGAATCCCTTGTTTTGGTAGTCCCTATCAACTCAGCAGGCTTAATGAGTGCACCATCATATACGTAGGGTCGGTGGTGGTGCAGTATTTTCCTAATCAGGGAGAAGGAAAAATAACAATGGTCGTGTTGCAAGTCGCTAATCAACATTATCACTGCATATTATTTTATTAAAAGGATGTCGCCTTTTGCATCCAATCTGCATTTCATTCTCTTTTCTCTATAGGGCATTTTCTCAACGCATATCTCCTCTACAAAAAACTACAACACATATCCAAATTCACATTAGCCAATATATGATTCTTCTAAATAACTCCTCTGCTCCTGATTTATAGTTTTTATCATGTCTTGCATTATCTTGTTCCGAATATTATCCCTTGTCTCTGCAATAGATTTCCTATTTATATCCAACATAAGTTTCTTTAGCGTTCCATTCTTTTAATATTTGCTCTCGAATTCGCTATTGTTCACCTTGAAATTTCAAAGATCCACAGTCAAGAGTACCTTTCTCTTACAGCCAAATTTAGCAAAGTACTGGCTCATTCCCAATATACATTATTATCTGTAATAAGTCACAGAGTCTGACATTGCCATTCATTAACAGTTTCCTCTTAACTTCGTGCTTATCTAGCTTTAGTGATGTGTCTCCACACCCGTTTCTAAGCTCCACATTACTCTCAACAGCACTGCAACATCCACTCTGATTAGTTTTATTATCATAACTAATGCTTCTCCTAACACTTCTCAAGCTTACTTCCGACAGTCCTTTTGAACTTTTTCGGAGACTATCATGACTTTCAGTTTCTACTGATCAAGCGCACCAACAGTCTTACTCCATACGCATACACATTACACACACACACACACACACACACACACACACACACACACACACACACACACACACACACACACACACACACAGCGAGGAGGTAGTTCGCTAAGCGAGGAGGTAGTTAATGCTATCTCAATCCATAGTTTTAAGGACAGGTATGATAAGTATCACTAAGTCTAAAATGGAACCGATCAGGAGACGGGAATCTACGAGCTTTGGGCTCTTTCCCGTAAACACAATTAGGTAATCACAATTAGGTAATCACACACTTGGCTATAGAAAGTGAGTTCAAGGAATTTCTTGTTGCTCGCATAAATATTGGGTCAGAGTGCATTATAATAACTGTTGTATACAACCCACCAAGGAACCAAAATAGGCTTGAAGTTTATGAGGAAAGTCATATAGGTACTATTGAAGTCATAAACTCAGTTGTTAACATGGCACGGGGAAAAAAATGTAGGATTTTGATTATGGGAGACTTTAATCATAAAGAGATAGATTGGATAAATCTTGACCCACACAGTGGTGAGGACTCATTCGGGGCAAGATTCCTAGATTGCGTACAAGGGAATTTCCTACACCAACATGTAATGGAACCAACAAGGGCCAGGGGTGGGGATGAGCCATCACTACTTGATCTAGTGTTCACAGATAATGTGTTGGATATTGAAAAAATTGAGTATGAACCACCAATTGGAAAGAGTGACCACTGTGTGTTGTTGATGGAGTATATCATTGAAGATATTCTTCCTGAGAGTAGAGGCAATGAGGACATGAGGAGGAACTATCCGAAAGGAGACTACATCAAAATGAATGAGCTTTTTGCAGTTATTGACTGGAGAACCTTATTTTACAACAAATCTGTACAAGAAATGTATGACATCTTTTGTGAGAAATATGGGAAGATAGTAGATTGCTGCATACCTGTCACCAAAGTAGGTGTAATTCATGCCAGAGAGAAATGGTTCGATAATGGGTGTAAAAGAGCTAAGGAGTGGAGAGACAAATGATGGAAAAGGTATAGGAGGAGAAAAAACATAAATGCCTGGCAAACCTACAAAAGAGCAAGAAATGACTACCTAAGTAAAAGGAGAGAGGCAGAGAGAGACTATGAGAGGGACATCACCAGGAAGGCTAAAGAAAATCCCTAGCTTTTCCACAGCTTTATCAGAGGAAAACTGAAGGTAAAAGAACAGGTTTTAAGGCTAAAGAGAGCGGATGGAAGCATCACTGAGACGGATGAAGAGATCTGCAAAGAATTGAACAAGGAGTTTCAGTCAGTATTTACAGTAGAAAATACCCCACCCCCTCAGATTGCAGTGATAGAAGCTCAAGGGCCGGTATTAGAGAACATCAACCTTACAGCCACAGAGGTATGCAAAGCGCTGATGGATTTAGATGTTCATAAAGCTACAGGTCCTGATGACATATCCCCTCATGTGCTTAAAAAATGCGCAAACTCAATATCAGTGGCACTAAGTATCATATTTAAAAAGTCAATGGAGTCAGGGGAGATTCCAAGATGCTGGAAACAAGCAAATGTGATACCTATCTTCAAAAAGGGAAGGAGGGATACGGCTCTGAACTATAGACCAGTTTCCTTGACCAGCATACTTTGCAAAGTTATGGAGAAACTACTAAGGAAACATATCTCTCTTCACTTGGAATCCTTCAACTTTTTGTCAGTGAGGCAACATGGCTTCAGAGAAGGTAGATCAACAGTAACAAACTTATTAGAATTTTATGATGAGGTAAGCCAAATCTTACAGGAAAGAGAGGGCTGGGCAGATTGCATATTCCTAGACTTCCAGAAAGCGTTTGACACTGTTCCACATTTGAGACTTATTAAGAAGCTGCAATCAATGGCTAGAATAGGTGGAAATGTTTTGGAATGGATAAAAACTTACTTAGAAGGAAGGGAACAGAGGGTTAGAGTAAGACACTCAGTGTCTGAATGGAGAAGAGTTAGTAGTGGAGTTCCACAGGGTTCAGTTTTAGGGCCACTTTTGTTCCTTGTATATGTAAATGACCTACCAGAGTCTGTAAATTCATTCATGAATATGTTTGCAGATGATGCAAAGATTGTGAAGAAAGTAAAAAACGAGAACAATGGTAGAGAACTTCAGGAGGATCTAAATAATCTGCATGAGTGGTCAGAAAAGTGGCTAATGAAATTCAATACTTCAAAATGTAAGGTAATGAGAATGGGTACAAGTGCAAGAAGGCCCAAGCTTGACTACTCTGTGGCAGGAGTACAACTTCAAGAGACAGAAAATGAGAGAGATCTAGGAGTAAACATACTGGCAGATTTGTCTCCAGAAATACATATATATGGCATAGTAAGGGCAGCATATACATTCTTATCAAATGTAAGGGTAGCCTTCAGGCACATGGACAAGGAAATGTTCAGAAATATTTATGTAACCTATGTGAGGCCAAAACTGGTATATGCAGCCCCCTTTTGGAATCCGCACTTGAAAAAGCACATAGCTAAGCTTGAAAAAGTTCAAAGACATGCCACGAAACTGGTGCCAGAAATACGCAATCTCAGTTTTGATGAGAGGCTGAGGGAATTAGACTTACCATCACTCGAAGCTAGAAGATTGAGGGGGGATATGGTGACAGTCTTTAAATTCCTTCATGGTTATGATAGAGTGGATAGGGATCGATATTTTGATATGGCAGGCTCTAGAACTGGAGGTCATAGTTTGAAGCTTCGTAAGAAAACTTCTTTGCAGGATGTAAGGAAATACTTTTTCAGTGTAAGAGTAGTTGATAATTGGAATTGGCTAAGCGAGGAGGTAGTTAATGCTATCTCAATCCATAGTTTTAAGGACAGGTATGATAAGTATGACTAAGTATAAAATGGAACCGATGAGGAGACGGGAAGATACGAGCTTTGGGCTCTTTCCCGTAAACACAATTAGGTATTCACAATTAGGTAATCACACACACACACACACACACACAGGAGACTCAGGAACGGGAATGCATCCTATACTCCCCACCTCTCGGATTCTTGTTATTGAATGCTTAGTATAAAAAAAAGCAATCCCAAGAAAACAAGGTTAGCTGTTAGCCCCATTTCCATCGTACCACCAACTTACCTTATATAAAATGCAAGGCAATTCCTTTTCCTTATATGAAAACCAGTGCTCAAAAATACATATGAAATAAATAACAAAATGAAACTATACAAATATGTAAAACCGGATAAAAATACATGACTTATCATTTATGTATTTATTTTCTCAAGGAGTTTAGACTCTGTTATAAAACACGTTCGCAAAATGCCCAGTGCTGGAACTTTGAATTTTTCAATGAGTTCAAATGAAATTGGAGTCGGTGTAAATTATTTTAAAGATACAAAGAAAAGTGAATCCAAAACAGAACTAGTAGAACTGAAGAAAGAAGTAGGGCTGTGGAATGGAATTGGTATTATTGTTGGATCGATGATTGGTTCAGGAATTTTTGTGTCTCCTGGATCTGTGGTGAGATACACGGGTAGCATCGGCATGTCCCTGATTGTTTGGGTCCTGACAGGAGTGATGGCGATGTGTGGAGCTTTATGTTATCTAGAACTTGGTAAGTAAACTGTCAGCAATAATGGTTTCTTGCATACTCTAAATTATATATTACACGTCATGCTGTGATTTAACCATAGGCTACATTTTAAAGGATATATCTAGCGACCTACAGATTTCTATTCTTGAAGAGACAATTAATTCATTAGCAACTGCACTCAAAAGATAAGATTTAGCATTTCCTGCGATAACATTCTCAATTTGATTACTCTTTAATTCCACAGGTACAATGATACCAAAGAGTGGTGGGGAATATACATATATTCTGGAAGCATTCGGTCCCATTCCAGCTTTCCTGGATATATGGTATCTAGTCATCATTGGTATCCCCGCTTCCAGAGCTATTAGCCTACTCACCTTTTCCAATTACATCCTACAGCCTTTCTTCCAAGATTGTGGAACGCCACCTTACTGGGCTGTAAGGCTACTGGCTGTAGCTCTGCTATGTAAGAATAACTTTATTTAGTTATAAATTGTACACTAACGGAAAAATTATGAATCTAGAAACACAATATTATAAAAAAAAATATCTTTATAATTATTCTTTATTTTATTGAGAGAAAAATGGCTACATACAGTGATATCTGTTTTCGCTGCATCCAGTAAATCATGTACGACTAACGCAAAGAAGCAAGTCAACAGAGAATCTTTAAAAATAATAGTCCAAAATGCAATAACTGAAAGATGATATATCAATTACCGTACTTTTTTATAAGTTACCACATTTTTGAAGGGTGCGAGTCAAATCTGAAATCGCAGTGGCATGTATAAAACTGGCTGTACATTGATGCATCCTTTCTAAATAAAAGCTGTTTAACTTATCTTCGGCATAGTCTATAATGCAATATGGAATCAATCCTATGACGCAGACTAGAGCAATATACTTTTTCCTATATCCTAATAAATACAACACCTTATGTTGCAACATCATAAATTTTTTATTTATGATGTGTAATTATCCAGATAACGACGAAACTTCATTATTTCTCACAAGGGTTTATCGGTTATATAAACTGTGTTGGTGTCAAGATGGGAACACGACTACAAAACACTCTCACTTTTGCGAAGTTAATGGCACTTGTCATCATAATTGTCATAGGAGTGCTGCATCTGGCTCAAGGAAACACAGAAAATTTTATAAATCCTATGGAAGGCACCATTTCGGATCCAGCATCTATTGCTACTGCCTTTTATTCGACATCATTTGCATATGCAGGATGGTAATGTGATTTTGTCTCTAGTTTTCCTTAGCTTAATTTGAATTATTATCTTTGATTCATATTAGTAAGATTTGAGAAAATCATCATGTTTCACCTAGACAGTTCTATATCTATCTATCTATGTTGTGCAAATAATTTGCAATGCTATATACAAAGAGGTCTAATTTGAGAGCAACTTTTCTACAATTTGTTTACTTTCAGGGATAGCTTGAATAACATGACAGAGGAAATTAGAAACCCAAATAAGTGAGTTAAATTGATGAATTAGTAATATTTCCATCTGAACTACAGTGCTTTTGAATTTACCACCAAAACTAAAATTCTCCATCAGTTAACCCTATGAACCTATGCTAATATAAAGACACACACAAGTATCACACCTATTAGAAGTTATATATACAAGTTGACCATTGGATTCATTATTTTTTGTATTGCATAAGTTCCTAAATGAAGCCCAATCGAATTTCAAGGCTTAATATTTCTTGACTTGAAAACTCTGTCAGTTATTTTGATATTTGTTGTTTCTCCTTTATACAGAAACTTGCCAAGAGTTATCATGATATCCCTGGTGCTTGTGACATGCATATATATACTGACCAACGTTGCATACTTTGCCGTGTTGACACCAAGTGATATCCTGTCCTCTAGTGCTGTTGCTGTGGTAAGAATATAAGCATATAACGAATTTCACATCTTATAGATTTGTTATAGGCTTAGTACTTGGATATTTCAGCCACTGCTTATGCTGGATCTGTATTTAAGACATTCATGAGTGTTATTTAAAAAAATATATATAAGCATGTCAGAACATGCTCCCTGGAATATGACTTGAGGAGGCTAACAGGTATGTTTTCCATTGAAAAGATAGATGTAATTATTATCATACATTGTCGTTTTATCTTCTTCATCGTCTACATCTTTTCCCACTTTTATGTGGGATCGATGTTTCTGGCCAGTGTTCTCCTTATGTTTCTGTCCCATACCTCATCACCCAACAAACCTTTAGACCTCAGGTCGTCATTGATGCAATCCATCCACCTACGCTTTGGTCTCCCCCTCCTTCTCCTACCCTTTATATCCATTTCCATCACTCTCCTCCCAACATACTGTTCATCCCTCCTGACGACATGACCATACCATCTTAGTCTACTTTCTTGTATCTTATCTGATATTTCTCAAACTTTTGAGGTACCTCTAATTACCTCGTTTCTGATCTTATTGCTTCTTGACACCACACACATCTATCTCAACAACCTCATCTCTGCCACATCCAGTTTTTTCTCTTGTGTCTTCTTTATTGCCCATGTGTCTGCTCCATACATCATCGCAGGTCTCACAACTGTCTTGTGCACTTTACCCCTCAACTTCATCCCTATTCTCCTGTCGCACAGCACCCCAGACACTTTCGTCCAGTTCTTCCATCCCGCTTGTATTCTCAGGGTTGTTTCTGACTCTAGGTTACCATCCTCTGCTACTGTTGATCCCAAACACTTGAACTTTTCAACTGTTTTCAACACCTCCCCCTGCAAATTGACCTCCCCATCCTCATCATCTCTCAACCTCAAGTACTCTGTCTTCTTCCTGCTGATTTTCAGTCCTCTATCCTCCATCACTCTTCTCCACTCCTCAAGTTCTCCTGCAATACCTCTCGCCTGTTGCTACATAATGTAGCAACAGGGTATGATCTCTAATACCCTGGGTTACTACATCCACGACCAGATCAAAAAGATATGGACTCAAAGCAGACCCTTGATGCAGACCAACATTTACTGAGAGACTTTTGTCAAGCCCACACTGCTCTTAACATTTACCTCTGATCTCTCATACATATCTTTGATGATTCTTACATATTTCTCGGGGACTCCCTTTTCTCTAATACACCCCCACACCTCTTGGTGTGGTACTCGATCATATGCCTTTTCCAGGTCAATAAAGACCATATGCAGTCCTTTCTGTTTCTCCCGATGCTTTTCCATCATTTATCTCAAGGCAAATATGGCATCCACTGTCCCTCTTCCAGGCATGAAGCCAAACTGTTCATCTCCAATTGTCGTTACCTCTCTGAGTCTCCTCTCTATGATCTTCTCCCATATCTTCATAGTATGATGTAACAACTTTATACCTCTATAGTTTGCACACTCCTGAATGTCTCCCTTTACTTTATAGATTGGGAGGATTAGGCTTCCTCTCCATTCCTCTGGCATCCTTTCCTGATTAAAAATCTTTTACATTAAGTCCCACAAGATATCTATGCCTTCCTCTCCAAGATTCTTCCATACCTCCACTGGCATCTTATCAGGTCCTGCTGCCTTTCCATTTTTCATTTTCCTTACTGCCCGCTCTACCTCGTCACTGTTGTTGTAACTGCTTCATTTGGAAGTCCATCTTCAAATACTGCTCTAGGGGTCTCTTCATTTAGTAATCCTTCAAAATAAGTTTCCCATCTGCTTTTTATTTCATCCTCCTCTGCTAGAACTACTCCATGGTTATCCTTTATTTGTCTTACTTGGGTCAAGTCCTTGGTTGCAGCATCTCGGGCCTTGGCAATTCGCCATATTTTCCTCTCTCCTTCTGGTGTTTCCAGCTCTTCATACACTTCATTCAAGTTCTCTGCCTTTGCTTTTGCTACTGCTCTCCTTTCCTCCTTCTTTGCCTGCTTGTACTCTTCTTTATCCAACTCCAGGCCTAATAAATCTGCCTTTTTCTTAGCTTGTTTCTTGTTCTTCACCCCTTGCACTTCCTCATTCCACCACCATGACTCTTTATCATTTGGGGGTTTCCTTCCTGATGCCTTTCCAAGTACCTCCTCACCAACCCTCAAAATCACCTTACTATTCTCTGTCCACCATTCTTGTACATCCTCATGCAATCTTATCGCTTCCAACACTCTTCCCTTAAACATAGCTCTCAGCTCTGCATCTTTCAATCTCCACCACTTTATCTTTGGTTCCATCTTCGGCTTCTTACCTTTCCTACATTTCCTGAGCCTGCAATCAGTTACTACTATCCTATGTTGCACGGCTACACTCTCCCCATTTATTACATTACAGTTGCTAATCTCCTTCAGATGGTCTCTCCTACACAACAATAAATCTATCTGGCTCTCCTTTTCACCACTACTGTATGTAATCAATCTGTTTTCTTTTTTCTCAAAGAATGTGTTGACCAATGCCAGATTAAATGCCACTGCAAAATCAATCACTCTCTCTCCCCCCTCATTTCTCTCGCCCACCCCTAAGCCCCCATGAACTCTACCTATCCCAGCCCTCCCAATTCCAAAGTGGCCATTTAGATCTCCTCCTAAAATTACCCTCTCCCTTATAGGAATTGTTTTAAGCTCCTGGTACATCTCCTCCCAAAATACATCCTTCTCCTCCGCTGTACAACCAGTTTGTGGGGCATAGGCACATACCACATTGACTACCATATCTCCCAGTCCCAGCTTTAATCTCATAATTCTGTCACTCTTTCTATTCACACCAAGTAAGCTTTCCTTCAGGTCTCTGGATAGTATTATTCCTACACAATTCCTCCCTTCCTCATTTGCTCCACTATAGAACAATTAGCAACCCTCACCCAGTTCCCTTGCCTTATATCCTTTCTACCAGGTCTCCTGCACACACAGCACTCCAATTCTCCTCCTTTCCATCAGGTCCATCAATTCTCGCCCCTTCCCAGTCATCGTCCCCACATTAAGAGTGCCCATCCGCAGCACCACATCTGAGAGTCTCCCTCGAGCTTGCCTCTTTAACCCAACCCGCCCATGACTGGGTAGCCCTTGCTGTCTTTCCGGAGGGGTCAGGCGAAGTCCCAACGTGTCGCCTAAGGGGAACACCCTAGTATGGTGACTATTCTCGTTATCTGTACTGGCCATATTTTGGTTTTGGCAAAATTTTTATAGCCAGATACCCTTCCTGCCGCCAACCCTCCCCATCTACCCGGGCTTGGGACCGGCACCAATTTGAGGCTGGCTTTTCCCCCTCAGTGGTTGGATTACATTGTCGTTTTATGAGTATGTTATTTATAAAAAAAATTAAGCACGTCAGAACATGTTCTCTGGAATATAACTTGAGGAGGCTTACAGGTATTTTTCCCATTGAGTAGATAGACGTAATTATTATCATACGGTGTTGTTTTATCTTTAACAATGAGAAAAGAATATGTGTAGAAAGTAGGTAGATAAAAATCTTAAGAGATTTAGACAGTTTCTGATGAGCTATTTTCATGATTTATATACATGGAAGAGTATCCCAATTTTGTCATGAGGAAAAATTCCTTAAACTCTGATGCTTAAAATTATACACTTTCTTATGACCTTCTTCCAAAGAGAAATAGCAATGATAAAAATAATCTATTTGCAAAGTGCAAAATGTATACTTGGGTTAAGCACATGCCAGACATTTTTGAAAATTGGACATGATAAACATTATACTCAATATAGGATTTAGGACACTTAACATACTACCAACTTCCATAAAAGGTTTAATAAATGCATAAATATTAAGTTTAGAAAAACTACCGTGATACCTTTAAACTATACCTATGACACAAAAAAAACAGCGATTTCAATGCCCATCATAGAATTCTAAACTCAACAAGGCCAAACAATGATGACGGCAAACATATTGCTCATCTTCTTGACGAATTCCCCAATATCCATCTTATAAACAGTGGGGTTCCAACACATGTACGAGGAGGAAGACTAGACCTGTCTTTCATAGCCTCCTCCCTCACTCCCCACACCGACTGGATCATACATCCTCACCTCATGAGTGATCACACTGCCACTCAGACAAGCATCCAACTGCCTAAACTTCCACCAATTAAACCTCCTCCTCCCAAATGGAATTAAAACTTGGCAAATTGGAAAAAAATTTAGCAATCCTTAACACAGTGGCATGCAAACTACACTGCACCCGAAGACATCAACATTTTAGCACAAGATCTCATCTCCGCCTTCCACAAAGCTGCCGATGATGCCATACCTAAACACAAACCACCAAAAAGGGAATATCAAGATGCATGGTACTACTGTAAAGAAGTGAAAGATGCCAAGCAAAGATTAAATAGGGTCAGGAAGTTATATAGGAAAAGACCCACAGATGCTAATAGAGCAGTGCTTCGGGAGGTGGTCACAGACACCCACAAGACTGTCTCAAAAATCCGGACCGACAAATGGCTTGAATGGTATGCCAAGCTAAACCAGCACACCAACCTCACCGAGCTATGGAAAATGCTCAGGAGGGTATCCGGAAAATAATCAACCAAAGTACCCACACATCCAAAACCAATGGAGGAAGCTGAAAGACTTGCAGACACCTTTTCCAACCGTTCAGCAACCCAACAACTTCCACCAAGCACAATAAGGATCCAAAATGACCTAAGGCAACAAAGATGGGACACCATAAATCATGCCTGCAATCAAGAAGACGATACAGACACACCATTCACCGCTCAAAAACTCAGAAACACCAAACATAGAGGGAAAGACACAGCCCCTGGTGCAGACGGCATCACCTACACAATGATCAACAACATGGGCACTGCAGGTGAAGCCGCCTACCTCCATCTGACAAACAGCACTTACATATTAAGGGTGTGGCCAAAAATCTGGAGTCAACAAGATATTCAGCCTATCCAAAAACCCAAAGACCCAACGAATCCACGACCCATATCACTACTAAGCTGTTTAGAAAAAACAGCTGAAAAAATGGTGCTCAAGAGATTAAAATTCAAAATAGGCCCCTTACACCCTAACTTGTATGCCTACAGAGATAATGTAGGCACCACACAGTGCATTATGGATGTCCTCAGCTGCATAAACAACAAGGCCGCAGTCGTAGTCTTCTTAGACCTTGAGAAGGCTTTTGAACTGGCTAATCCAGCAGCCATCCTGAGCTCCCTAGCAAAAAAGGGAGTTAAGGGACATCTACTAAGTTGGGTCTCAAACCATGTCAGAAACAGAGAGGCTAGAGTAAAATTCCAAAGACATCTATCAACGTATAAGAAATTAGAAAATGGTACCCCACAAGGAGGCATCCTCAGTCCACTGCTTTTCAATGTACTGATGGAGAACTTCTTTCAACTACAACTACCCCAAGGAGTAGACATCTTCATCTATGCCGACGATGTAGTCTTCATCAGCAGAGGAGGCAATAGATTAGCCAGTGCTCAAAAAGCAGTAGACCTATTCCATCAGAAAAGCAAGGAACTGGGACTGAAGATCAACGGAAACAAAACAAAAGCTATGGCCATAAAAACTCCAGTACCACTAGCCCCGCTCACACTAGCCAATGGAAACATAGAGTGGGTGGATACATTCAAGTATCTAGGAGTTTACATAGACAGGCAACTCACCTTCAAACCTCAAATTACATATCTCAGAGAAAGAGCACACAGCAGACTAACCCCTATGAGATATATGACATCTCTCCAAGAAGGAGCATGTATTCAGGTCCTGAAAAAATTATACACAGTCACTATTAGATCCCTGATTACTTACAGCGCCCCAACCCTAGCCAACCTCAGTGCACAACAAATCTCCACTATTGAAGTGATACAGAACAACGCCATGCGTTACATGCTGGGGGCTCCTATGTGGACCAGGATATGCAACCTACAAATGGAAACAAATGTACCTCCTCTATATAGCTGGATAAACATTTCCTACACCAACTCCATAACTAAGGCTCTGCTATCTGAAAGGAAATCCCACACGCAGAAAAGGCTGAAAGAGGCCCTCAACAAACATCCTGACCTCCCCATCCCAAACAGCTATGCCGGCCAGCTTCTGAAAAGTATTCACAAATGCAACATGGCATCTGAATTGGCAAGAATAAACTTAGTCAAGCCCTGCACCAACTACAAGCTGCTAGTCCCATGGAGAGCACATCCTGCAAAATTCAACACCACTAGTCTTCCAGACAGTAAGAAAGCCTGTTCAAAGATACAACTGCACGAAGCAGCTCTAGCTGCTATTACTGAATCCAAGCAAGCAGAAGGCATCTCCTACTACACAGATGGAACTGTCAATGCAAGTATCCCTGCAACTGGAGCAGCAGTCTACTCAGAACATTTTACAGCTTCCTGGAGACTTTCAGACTCTTGCTCCACTCTGCAAACTGAGTTATTTGCCATCAAAATGGCTCTGCACAACTCAATTGAAAAAGGACAAGGACCTGTTACCATACACACTGACTCACTCTCCTCTGTCCAAGCACTACAGCAGCAGAAGTTCAAAGAAAACATCAACTTAATCAGCTTGGTCCAAACACTGCTAGTACAACATCAAGAACAAGGAAGACCGGTAACCATCAACTGGATACCCAGCCATATCAACATCCCTGGAAATGACAAGGCAGATCAACTTGCCAAGTATGCTGTCTTATGCCACAGCATACAGCACTCTATCCAACCCAGTCTACAACAATACAAATAAAAAACCAAGTAGGCACTACAGAGAACAAAGCAGGAAAACCACAACTACTGGGTTAACAAAAGCTTCTGCTCTGCCACATGGTACAAGGAAGCAACAAAGCTTGAGCCCTCACCGGTATCCAAGTACATCCCAAGGAGTCTGGCTGTCACGATAGCTAGACTCAGGCTAGGCTACAAATGCTGCTGGGAAATTATTGAGAACCCCAGAAAATAGTGCGCACATTGTGGCAAGACAACGGCTAAGGCCCTACTGCACTATCTACTAGAATGTCCAAAGATAAACAACTTAAGGAACGGATTAAACATGGAACCACAACACCCCAATGCGACAGTTCATGCATCCAAAATTGTTAAGGAACTACTTGACAACCTAGACACCCATCTCACCACCTTGGAAACTTTTGAACCACCAAGGTGATAAAACGACCCAAGAGTTGTAATCTCTAACCTACGTGCCGTTCTTTGGACAAGGGCCCGTGCCAACACAAGGTTGGATTTAACCTCAAACAACAACAACAACATCAACAAAAAAACAGTGACAACACAATCAGACATTGCAAAATTATGGTTTTCTTTCGGTCCAAAAGGGCATGCAATTAGTGTCCAGAGGGTTGGTCAAACTGTTATAACACAAAATACAGTAAATAAACCGTTATCTCTGAATCCTGCTATAATAATGATTTTGACAGCTAAAATGAAGTATCCATCCTATATCCATGTACAGACTTTTGGTGACAGAATGATGGGATTTCTAGCTTGGCTAATTTCCATTTTTGTGGCCTGTTCCGTGTTCGGGAGTTTGAACGGTGGAATCATTACACTCTCACGTGTTTTCTACGCCGGAGCCAGAGTGGGTCATCTCCCCAAATTTATTGGGCTCATCCATATCAAAAACAAGACTCCTGTACTTGCCATCATTGCTTCGGTAAGAAACTGTTAACGTGGCAACTTTCATGACCTCTGATAAATTGTTTACAGTCCATAACTAGTTTATTAAGCTAGTGAAGTTCAATAGTATCATTGGATAATGGAAATAAAACTTTCTGTAATTAGCCAAGAAATATCAGTAAGTTTAATTTGAAATTCTGAGTAAAAGTTGCAATCTCACCATGAACTCCTTCAAAAATTCTACAATCGGATGAACTGAAATTTATATTTCAGAGACTTATTATATTTTTTTCTCATTCCAGCTCATTGGCTCATCCTTCATCGTCTTCATGGATGACATTGGTTCTATATTAACTTACTTGTCATTTGCAGCTAATATTTTGAACCTCTTGTGTATGACTGCATTCCTGTGGTTCCGATATAAGGAACCGGAGAGACACAGGCCCATCAAGGTAGGAATAGACAAAATCCTTTTTAGAATTAGCCCAATATAGGAAACCTCAGTATAGTTCCAGCATTGTATCCATTTATAAACAGACTTCAACCGTATCCTTAGGAAGATATTGTCTCTATTTGAAAAATTACACATCCCAATAAGAGGAAGGTTTTTCAAATTAATACTTACAGTCAATTCATTGTATATTATAATCTGAAAAAAATCTCTTAAGGAAAGAAAACTATGTGGCTACTATCTCATAAAAGAAAAATGCTTTGCACAAAGGCTTTGAGAGAGATTTTATGATATAAAAACAAATTAAAGCCATAAAATATTCCAAATTACGAGCCAAATATAAATGGATAAGTATTTGTCCTCTTAGGTCTGGATCGGCTTCCCTATCGTGTACTTTGTGATCAACATATTTGTAACACTGTTCCCGGTGATACAACAACCGGTGGAAATAACTTCTGCAATGGGAGTTCTAGGGACTGGTCTCCTCGTATATTATTTCGCTATCCACAGAAAAAATGAATTTCTTGGGCGATGTATGGGTAAGTTTTGCCTAATGCCGATAATATTACACTTTCAAAAGTTTTTTTTTTTTTTTTTTTTTTGTTAAGCCAAATAATTGATAATCCCTTCCAAGTATCCATTAGTAATGGTAATCCCCATGCAGCCAAACAATCATTTAAATTCATTTTTAATATTGTTTTATATATATATTTAACGAATGCTTGTAACTGAAACCGATAAAATATTATATAAAAAAAGGATGAAAGCAGCAGTTTGACAAAATTGAAAGATCAGGTACGAAAAATATTTAAGTTAATAAAATGTTTTCGAAAAGCCCGTGAGTTTATCATTAACATATGCACAGTTATTATTATCATTATTATTATTATTATTATTATTATTATTATTATTATTATTATTATTATTATTATTATTATTATTATTATTATTATTATTATTATTATTATTACTGACTTTATTTTTTTTCCTTCCAGATAAGCTGCATTATTTGTGTCAACTGACCTTCGAATGTGTGGAAGAGGAAAAGAGCCAGTAATTTGGCTATAGTCTCTATATGCTAAAAACTCCAGTTGATTTCTCCTTCTCTTGAAATACTTCGTTACGGGGGAGGGGGTAGATAATTTCGATGCCGGTCTCCAACCCGGATAAGTGGAGAGGGTTATGGTGGATGTAAGAGCATTTGGTTTTGAGTCAGCATGAAGCACAAGATTCGAAGGGGCTACGGAGAGAGGCACTATAGCACATACAGTAAACAAGGGAAAAGCTGTACAGTAGATGGAAGAAGAAGATATAGAATTACGTTCTCCCTCCATAAGGAAAGTAGTGAAGAGAACTGAGGGAGCTGTTCTAGAACTGAGGGAACTACTTCAGGACTAGCCATTTCACCAGTGAATTGGAGTTAGGAAAAAGGACACTTTAAGACCCACCACCACAAATACTAAATAAATAAACACGCAAAGAAATATATATCATGTGATCTTGGGATAAGAGAGAGAGAGAGAGAGAGAGAGAGAGAGAGAGAGAGAGAGAGAGAGAGAGAGAGAGAGAGAGAGAGAGAGAGTATGTCGGAGAATACTTTAATTAAATAAAAATGATACCAATAAAAAAAAAAAAGCGGAAGTGCTAGTAGTAGTAATAGTGGTGGCAAATGGATATGTGAGAACATTAATAGACGTATGTGTATATTTATCGAGTCACTTTACTTGAATATAAGTAAAACCACTTTTATCCCTCTGTCTATCAGTGTATATATATATATATATATATATATATATATATATATATATATATATATATATATATATATATATATATATATATATATATATATATATATATATATATTTATATATATGTATGTATGCATGTGTATGTGTGAATTAATGTATATATAGCTATGTACGTGTTGCTATATTAATAAATAAATATTTATAATGAATTATTAACACATATATTATTTAATTTTCCTTTTTATGACTAGTCTCTCAACTCAACATCCTTTGAGTAATAAAAATGTAAGGAGACATTGATGGAACAGTATGTTCCCGAGTTTGAATTTTTGGTATGGGAAACAATACCTGGTCCGCAGCTCCCATGGAAGTAATATTAAATAAGTACTTCAAACATATTTTTCCCCCTGTCCAGGATTCGAACCTAGGGATCAGTGTCAAAGCATTTCCAAGTGTACCACCGAAGACTTCTTATGTGCCTTACGAAATCAATAGGTTATATGAGTTTACCTTTACGAGTTTGAGATGGAGAAAAATCACTTCCAGGGGACAAGTCTTTTTACCCTCATGTTAGCCTCAGTTCATAATGGTGAGGTTTCACTAGCAACCTGGTACATCAAGCTTTTGTAGCAATGTCTCTGAGCATATATATATATATATATATATATATATATATATATATATATATATATATATATATATATATATATATATATATGTTCCGGTTTTACGTCACGGACTCCCTTATCAACCAAGGGCTAGGACGGTTGCCTTCTTGCGAAGGACTTGTTTTGGCAGATGTAATCCTTACGCTGAGTGCATGCCTTTGCTAACCTCAGACCGTGACGGGGCGCGAACCCTCGACCTGACGCCTCAGAGTCGGAGACGCTACCGACTGAGCCACGGCGACTACATATATATATATATATATATATATATATATATATATATATATATTATATATATATATATATATATATATATATATATATATATATATATATAATTTTGTCACTTTTCTCTTCAAAAGAAAATATCTATCCAGAATTTATTAATTTTGCTTTAATCTTTTTTTCTGTAAAACAGAACAAAGATTAGGAAACAGTATACTGTCCCCTTCTACAGCCCCTACATGATTAAGGGCCTGTTCATACAGAGCGTTTTCAACCACGGCAGCCACCGCCGCGTTCAACGCTGTAATCATTCACACGAAAACTTTTTGACTGAGCAGCAGATCCACTTTTTTCTTCTTCTTCGTGTTATTGGCATCTAACAGTGGCCAGCGATGCAATGGTGTTGTATGTGACTCATTACAGGGATCCGTCCACGTGACGGTCAGGGTTGCCATGGTAGCGCAGATACTCTCTTCTCATTGGCTGGCATACAGCCAATGATGGCGCCTGCTGTCCTCAAAACGCGCGTTTCACCATTCTTTGTGAACGGACACTCATTTGTATGTATCTCGACAAGCCTGCCAATTGCGCATATGCGAGGGGGATCTAGCCACTGCGGTGGTTTCCAAGCCGCCGCGGTTGTTTGAATGATTCCATAAACAAACATTGAAAATGCGACAGCGTATTTCCAACCGCGCGGTTAAAAACGTCCTGTGTGAACAGGCCCTAAGTGAAATTTAAATTTTCTCCAATCCTCAAATCTTCTATCAATTCTTCTGCAGTAAGAAT
>JAXCGZ010013327.1:0-102500 GCA_037179515.1 Halocaridina rubra | reverse complement strand
AAAGTGGCCCTAAAACTGAACCCTGTGGAACTCCACTACTAACTCTTCTCCATTCAGACACTGAGTGTCTTACTCTAACCCTCTGTTCCCTTCCTTCTAAGTAAGTTTTTATCCATTCCAAAACATTTCCACCTATTCTAGCCATTGAGTGCAGCTTCCTAATAAGTCTCCCATGTGGAACAGTGTCAAACGCTTTCTGGAAGTCTAGGAATATGCAATCTGCCCAGCCCTCTCTTTCCTGTAAGATTTGGCTTACCTCATCATAAAATTCTAATAAGTTTGTTACTGTTGATCTACCTTCTCTGAAGCCATGTTGCCTCACTGACAAAAAGTTGAAGGATTCCAAGTGAAGAGAGATATGTTTCCTTAGTAGTTTCTCCATAACTTTGCAAAGTATGCTGGTCAAGGAAACTGGCCTATAGTTCAGAGCCGTATCCCTCCTTCCCTTTTTGAAGATAGGTATCACATTTGCTTGTTTCCAGCATCTTGGAATCTCCCCCGACTCCAGTGACTCCTTAAATATGATACTTAGTGCCACTGATATTGTGTTTGCGCATTTTTTAAGCACATGGGGGGATATGTCATCAGGACCTGTAGCTTTATGAACATCTAAATCCATCAGCGCTTTGCATACCTCTGTGGCTGTAAGGTTGATGTTCTCTAATACCGACCCTTGAGCTTCTATCACTGCAATCTGAGGGGGTGGGGTATTTTCTACTGTAAATACTGACTGAAACTCCTTGTTCAGTTCTTTGCAGATCTCTTCATCCGTCTCAGTGATGCTTCCATCCGCTCTCTTTAGCCTTAAAACCTGTTCTTTTACCTTCAGTTTTCCTCTGATAAAGCTGTGGAAAAGCTTGGGATTTTCTTTAGCCTTCCTGGTGATGTCCCTCTCATAATCTCTCTCTGCCTCTCTCCTTTTACTTAGGTAGTCATTTCTTGCTCTTTTGTAGGTTTGCCAGGCATTTATGTTTTTTCTCCTCCTATGCCTTTTCCAGCATTTGTCTCTCCACTCCTTAGCTCTTTTACACCCATTATCGAACCATTTCTCTCTGGCATGAATTACACCTACTTTGGTGAAAGGTATGCAGCAATCTACTATCTTCCCATATTTCTCACAAAAGATGTCATACATTTCTTGTACAGATTTGTTGTAAAATAAGGTTCTCCAGTCAATAACTGCAAAAAGCACATTCATTTTGATGTAATCTCCTTTCGGATAGTTCCTCCTCATGTCCTCAGTGCCTCTACTCTCAGGAAGAATATCTTCAATGATATACTCCATCAACAACACACAGTGGTCACTCTTTCCAATTTGTGGTTCATACTCAATATTTTCAATATCCAACACATTATCTGTGAACACTAGATCAAGTAGTGATGGCTCATCCCCACCCCTGGCCCTTGTTGGTTCCATTACATGTTGGTGTAGGAAATTCCCTTGTACGCAATCTAGGAATATTGCCCCGAATGAGTCCTCACCACTGTGTGGGTCAAGATTTATCCAATCTATCTCTTTGTGATTAAAGTCTCCCATAATCAGAATCCTACATTTTTTTTCCCGTGCCATGTTAACAACTGAGTTTATGACTTCAATAGTACCTATATGACTTTCCTCATAAACTTCAAGCCTATTTGTGTGTGTGTGATTACCTAATTGTGATTACCTAATTGTGTTTACGGGAAAGAGCCCAAAGCTCGTATCTTCCCGTCTCCTGATCGGTTCCATTTTTAGACTTAGTGATACTTATCATACCTGTCCTTAAAACTATGGATTGAGGTAGCATTAACTACCTCCTCGCTTAGCGAATTCCAATTATCAACTACTCTTACACTGAAAAAGTATTTCCTTACATCCTGCAAACAAGTTTTCTTCCGAAGCTTCAAACTATGACCTCTAGTTCTAGAGCCAGCCATATCGAAATATCGATCCCTATCCACTCTATCATAACCATGAAGGAATTTAAAGACTGTCACCATATCCCCCCTTACTCTTCTAGCTTCGAGTGATGGCAAGTCTAATTCCCTCAGCCTCTCATCATAACCGAGATTGCGTATTTCTGGCACCAGTTGTGTGTGTGTGTGTGTGAGAGAGAGAGAGAGAGAGAGAGAGAGAGAGAGAGAGAGAGAGAGAGAGAGAGAGAGAGAGAGAGAGAGAGAGAGAGAGAGAGAGAGAGAGAGAGAGAGAGAAATTCGCGTGGGGGAGGGTGCGCCCGTAGAATAGAAATGCATAGGATCTGTTTAATTCCTACAGCTTGTAAGAATCTAAAATAAATTATTTGACTGGCTACACAAGAGAGAGAGAGAGAGAGAGAGAGAGAGAGAGAGAGAGAGAGAGAGAGAGAGAGAGAGAGAGAGAGAGAGAGAGAGAGAGAGAGAGAGAGAGGAATTACTTACTTGATGCCTTTTCTTCAGTCGCTAACATTTAAGTAGACATAACATATGAACATCAGCATACAGTTCTATAGAACTTGTTCAATGCCCTTGTTAGTGCCAAGGATCTGTACATAGTAGCTGAAGTAGTAGTAGTAGCAGTAGTAGTGGTAGTAGTAATAATAAAAATAATAATGGTAAACCTTGCCTTGCTAAAATCGGTAATGCCAGACAACGAATTTGTGACAGAAGTCTGAAAATAAATAAATAAAGAATTATAAAAAATTTGAATATATATATATATATATATATATATATATATATATATATATATATATATATATATATATATATATATATATATACACACAGTATATATATATATATATATATATATATATATATATATATATATATATATATATATATATATATATATATATATTACATACACACACACACACACACACACATATATATATATATATATATATATATATATATATATATATATATATATATATAAACACACAAGTTTTAATAAATAGTTGACAGCTATACACAACAACACACACATAAACAGCAAAAATATATATAAGTGGTACAGTCAAGGCAGTACAGTATATGTTTTCTTAACAAACATAGTGGTGGCCATCAGGCACATGAACAAGGAAATATTCAGAAATATTTATGTGACTTATGTGAGAGATAAGTTTGAAAATGCAGCGCCCTTCAGAAATTCGCAATTGAAAACAACAAATTAATAAATTGGAGAAAGATCAAAGACATACTATGAAACTGATGACAAAGACGTAGGTGGTCTCATTGATGATGAGCGCTAAGGGAATTAAGACTGGCCGTCACCTGAGGTTAGAAGGAAGAGTGGCAATATGGTAACAGGTTTTAAATTCCATCATGATTTTGTCACTTTGGGAAAGGAGTAATAATTTGATATGGGTGACTCTAAAACCAAAGATCATTGTTTGAAGCTTCGTAAAAAACTTTTTTGCAGGCTATAGCGATGTACCTTTAAAGTGTAAGAATAGTTGATAGTTGGCATTCGCTAAGCGAGGAAATAATCAATGCGAAATGCACTCAGAGTTTTAAGGATAAATATGTCGGTGAGTAAAAAATTGAATCGATCCGGAGACGAGTAGTAACAAGAATAGGGTTCTTTCCCGTGAGTACAATTAGGTAAACACACACACACACACACACACACACACATACATTATTACAACAACATTATCTTTTTGCAGTTATTGACAGGAGCAGTAGCGGTTCATAGATAAAATTAGTGGGAGTGCTGCTTTAGAAAATTTTTAGCCAGTTTTAATATTGTGAAAAACGAAACAAACATATAAAAAGAACATACATAAAATTGATATAATCCTAAAAAAAAAAAAAAAAAATTTACTTACAATTTGTTACAGTTCAAGCTTGATCCAATCATTTAAAAATGAAATCTATTCTTGTTTTATTTTGCGGGAAAAGATTATTTACTTTTTCCTTGATCTCTGCATGGCCACATAAGGGACTCTCAAAGATTCCGCAAAACAAAAACTTCAGTCTATTATTTTGGATAAAACTTCACGGTTCTTTTTAACTTTTATGTTATGCTCATTGATTGAAAATCTGCATACTTCACTAAGTTTCATCTTAATATTTACGTTTCCTAAAAGTGACAGTGAAACCACATATTCAAAGTGCTGCTATGACTTTTCATGTTTTTCATTTTTATTTACATTTTGTTTAAATTTCTAAAACCGTCTTTTGTTCACGTTACATCACCTCCAAACAGCACACACGGGAGCAAACCAAGGCATTTTTAACTTCGGAGCCGCAAAGCTAGCTTTTCAGTTGGTACCACTTTATCACATTCAAGTATATGATATACGGCTTTTAAGCACAACACACGCTGAGTCAAAAAGAAACACTATCTTACACTTGCACAACAGGATCGGCACTTCGTGAGTGACAGCGATCTCTCTACCTAGCATGCAGCTTCTTATCTCGGACATGTGCACATGCGCACAACAGCCAAACACCGCATCACTGGAACTGTGAAGAGAAGAGTTCCATACAAGGATTTTTGTAAATTCTTCATGAACTAGGGGATGGCTAGTGACATTAAGCTTAAGGATTATGTAATGTACAAGTATAAAGAAAGACTTAAAGAAATAACTCATTATAATGAATGTTATCGATAACATCGAGTGAAAATAGGGGTGCTGCAGTTACGCAGTGATTATACAAGAGCCGCCACTGGACTGGATGACCTTATTTAAAAACAAATCCGTACAAGAGATGCACAGAATATTTTGTGAGGAATATGGGAAAACAGTTACTAGTTGCATACCGTCCACCAAAATAGGAGCTAATCATGCCAGAGAGAAATGGTTCAGTAATGAGTGTAAGAGAGTTTAGGAGTGGAGAGACAAATACTGGAATATGTAAAGGAGGAGAAAAGTTATTAATGCCTGACAGATTTACAAACGAGCAAGAAATAATTACATAAGTAAAAAGAAGAGAGTCAGAGAGGAAATATGAAAGGGATATTATCAGGAAGGCTAAAGAAAATTCTAAACTTTTCCACAGCTTTGTCAGAGGAAAATTGAAGGATAAAGAAGACGTTTTGAAGTTAAAGGGTCAAAGGGAAGCATCAATGAAACATATGAAGAAATCTGGGAAGAACTGAACAAGGAGTTTCAGTCAGTGTTGACAGTATAAAATAAATAATTCCCTCAGATTAAAGATATAAGGGATCAAGGGCCAGTATTAGAGACCATCATCTTTTCAGCTACAGAGGTATGCAAAACGTTGATAGTTAGATGCCCATAAAGCTGCAGGTTCTGATGACATATACCCTTACATACTTAAGAAGTGTATTAAACCAATCTCGGTAGTGCTATGCATCATACTTGAAAAGTCGCTGAAATGTGGGGAGATTACAAGATGCTGTAAACTAGCAAACATGGTACCTATCTTCAAAAAGGTAAGAAGAGACATAGCTCTAAATGATAAGCATGTTTCCTTTACCAGTGTAGTTTGCAATGTTATGGAGAAACTACTAAGAAAACACATCTCATCATTTGGAATCCTTCATTTTGTTATGTCAGTAAAACAATAATGGCTTCAGAGAAGCCAGATCTATAGTAACAAACTTATTGGAATTTTATAAATAGGTAGTAAGATCTTACAAGAAAGAGAGGGCTGGGCAAATTGCATATTCTTAGATCTTCAGAAGGCATATGATACGGTCCCAAATGAAAGACTTATTAAGAAGCTGCAAGTAATGGCAAGAGTAGGTGGAAATGTCTTGGAATGGATAAAAACTTATTCAAAAGGAAGGGAACCGAAAGTTCAAGTAAGACGCTCAGTGTCTGACTGGAGAAAGGGTAGCGCTTGGGTTCCACAGGGTTCAGTTTTAAGACCACTTTTGTTCCTTGTATATGTAAATGACCTAACGGAGTCTGTAAATGCATTCTTTAAGATGATTGCAGGTGATACAAAGATTGCAAAGAAAGTAAGAGATGAGCACATTTGTAGAGAGCTTCAGGAAAACTATATTTTCTGCATTAGTGATCAGAAAAGTGGTCAATGAAATTCATTTACTTCAAAATGTAAGGTGGTGAGAGTGGGTACAAGTGAAAGAAGGCCCATGTTTGTTTACTCAATAGCAGGTGCAGAACTTCAGGAGAAAGAGAATGAGAGACTTAGCAGTAAACATATTGTCAGATTTGTCATCGGAAATGCACATAAATGGCATAGTAAGGGCAGCATATGTTTTCTTAGCAAATGTAAAGGGTATCAATCAGACACATGGACAAGGAAATGTTCAGTAACAAATATGTAACTTATGTGAGGCCAAAACTTGAATCTGCAACCCCCTTTTGAAATTCGCACACACACACACACACACACACACACACACACACACACACACACACACACACACACACACACACACACACACACACACACACACACACACTATATATATATATATATATATATATATATATATAAATACATACACACACACACACACACACACACACATATATATATATATATATATATATATATATATATATATATATATATATATATATATATATATATATATATATATATATATATATAAAGCTGGAAAAAATTGAGACATGCTACGAAAATGGTGCCAGAAATACGCAATCTCAGTTATAAGGAGAGATTTAGTGAACTAGACTTACCATCACTCGAAGCTAGAATAATGAGGAAGGGATATGGTGACGGTTTTAAATTCCTTCATGATTCTGACACAGTGGATAAAGTTCGATATTTTGATATGGCTGGCTCTTGAACTAAAGGTCATAGTTTGAAGCTTCGTAGGAAAACTTCTTTGCATGAAGCAAAGTAGTATTTTTTTAGTGTAAGAATAGTTGTAGATTGGAATTTGCTATGCGAGAAAGTAGTTAATGCAAACTGTATTCGTAGTGTTTAAGACATGCATGGTAACTATCATTGAGTATAAAAAGGGAACTGACCACGAGACGGTGAGTAACGAGCAAAGGGCTCTTTCTGGTAAGCACAATCAATTAAGTAATTTCATATATATATATATATATATATATATATATATATATATATATATATATATATATATATATATATATATATATATATATATATATATATATTAGATTAAGTTTTGTTTGGAGAGTATGTGCTAGAATTATACGCTGTATTTATTATTATTATTATTATTATTATTATTATTATTATTATTATTATTATTATTATTATTATTATTATTATTGTTATTATTAATATAATTTTTATTATTATATTCAAAGTTCCTAAGCAAATAAAATAATCAAAATATAGCTAAATTATGTAAAACTCTTTGGCGACATATACAAAAATATTCATTACCATTTCTTGTTATAACCAATATCATTTTAGCAGAGAACATTCCAGATTCCGTGAGCAGAGATTGACCTCAAATGAACAAAAATAAAGATACAAGTGGATTAGCCAATAATGCTGTAACTGGACATAATAAAAGCTCTGCAGCTATTGGCAAAATGGCTTCTATAACTCTAACTTCCTCTGGCTATAAAAGCATTTCTGAACCTAAAAAGATCTCTAGCAACATTGATTCCAGAGCAGAATTGGTGGAATTGAAGAAAGAAGTAGGGATTTGGAATGGTGTTGGTATAATTGCTGGAACAGTAATTGGCTCAGGAATATTCGTGTCTCCAGGATCAGTAGTAAAGTACACTGGCAGTATTGGCATGTCACTGATTGTCTGGCTCCTAACGGGCATAATGGCTATGTGTGGTGCCTTATGCTTTGCAGAAATGGGTAAGTTGTTTAAGATCCATACTCACTAACAGTCTCAAAAGTCATTATAGCAGCAGAATTATACCAATGTTGTTCCAAGTATGTTTTGAGTTATGTAAAATCAACATTATATCTCGTTACTTTTCCTTTCTATATATATATATATATATATATATATATATATATATATATATATATATATATATATATATATATATATATATATATATATATATATATATATATATATATATATATATATATATATATATATATGTAGATAATGTCTTAAGCTACGAGGACACTCGCCAACGAAGGGATCTCAAATCACACACCAAGTAGCAACTATTATGTCAAATAATGTGTTTAAACCAATTATCACTGCAAGAATCAAGTGTACAATAATAAAATTCCAATCCACTTTTATAATGTCTCTAAAGCATATCGGATGTTAAAAGTAAATCACAGTAATCCAATCTGCATAATAAACGAAGTCCATATTTCAGGAACGATGATACCGAAGAGTGGTGGGGAATATACATATATTCTAGAAGCATTTGGCCCTATTCCAGCTTTCCTTGATTTATGGGCTACACTTTTTATAGCAGGGCCTGCTGCTAGAGCTATTGGACTGCTCACTTTCGCCACTTACACCCTACAGCCTTTTCTGCAAGAATGTGAAACAGTTCCTTATTGGGCGGTTAGACTAGTGGCATTAGCATTACTCTGTAAGACTGCTGGTGCAGACTTAAATGAGATTATCGTTGGTATATCTGTTAATCTGTAATTCTGTCAATGCAAAGATGTTCTCTGTTATATCCACATATCTTTAGGTTACTTCAAGATTTAACATTATCGATTTGAATGATTCTCGTTATTTCTTTAAAGGGATTGTTGGTTACATCAACTATGTTGGTGTCAAGATGGGTGCAGGACTACAGAGTGTCTTTACTCTACTAAAATTACTAGCGCTAATTGTTATAGTAATTTTTGGAATGCTTCACTTGGCACGGGGAAATGTTGAAAATTTACTGAACCCTATGGAAGGCACCGTTACTAGCCCATTTTCCATTGCAACGGCATTTTATTCTACAACCTACGCCTATGCAGGCTGGTAAAGTAGATTTGTGGACTTACTTAAATTTATCCGTTCCTTATGCCAATTTCATATCAAGCTAAAGATGAGACAAGATAATTATCAGTGATCACCTCATATGTTCATATTGCAATTCTGCAAGTTCCTAATTAGTAGGTAATTAATTACAAAACGATCTTAAACACTAGTAATTGCCTTTCAGGGACACTTTGAACAACATGACTGAGGAAATCGAAAATCCAAATAAGTAAGTTCTACATTTAGTGCCTTCCTTGGATAGCACAATAGACAAGTGTTATTTAATTCATTAATGATAGAAATTTGCTATTATTTCCACTCTTTAGGATATGAAAAATTGTTTGAAGTGACTCAAAATATTTGTAAATTCCTTTACAAAGATATACTTCTTATATGAGACTTTTCAAGTTGGTACAACGAACAGAGAAAACGTTTTCAGCAACTTATTCCTAGCAGCTTTGGAGCCTGGAGAAATATGCTTATGGTAATCTACTAATTTTCAGACATCTCTTCTTTCAGAAACCTGCCAAGAGCAATAATGGCATCCATGGCCATTGTGACAACTATATATTTCTTGACGAATGTTGCATATTTTGCTGTACTGACGCCCTCTGAAATCCTTTCATCCAATGCTGTCGCTGTGGTGAGCATAATAGTTTACAAATCTTCTCCTAAGTCAACTTAGCTAAAGAGTAATAAGTGCCCCTAAAGTATAATATTTATATTCAAATTTGACAACAAAGTCTTGAACCAATAATTTAAGTTGATATCTAATACTACTAAGAGCAGCATAAAGAAACAAGACTTTTTCATCCATAAATAACAAGTGTTTTGCCTTTAAGCAATAAGGAATATATATTGAAAACATACCAGTAAAAATAAAAACCTCATCCACAGACCTTTGGCAACCGAGTGATGGGAATTATTGCTTGGATAATCTCTGTATTTGTGGCATGTTCTGTATTTGGAAATTTAAATGGTCGTATCATAACTACTTCACGTGTGTTCTACGCAGGGGCTAAAGAGGGTCACCTTCCAAAATTTCTGTCCCTAATCCATGTCAAAAACAACACTCCAGGAATGGCCATTATTGCCGTGGTAATATATACATTAATATATCTTGATATATAAGAGAATCTGTCTCATGGAATACTTAGCTACTTGATACTGCAGTCAATCACTATAATATTTCCCCAATGCTGCTAAACCAGACACTTTCTGCCCTCTAAAGGTACATAGGGAATTATTTTGTTTTATTATAATTCTAAAATGTAACTATATTTTCTTTTCTAGATTATTTGCACAACCTTCCCAATCTTTATGGAGGACATCGGTAGCATATTAACATACATGTCATTTGTAGGGAATTTTATGAACCTCTTGTGTATACTTGGGTTCCTGTGGCTTCGTTATAAGGAACCTAAGAGAGACAGACCCATCAAGGTAAACAAACATATCACTTTCAGTATTTATTTGGAGTGATACTCCCAGCTTGGAAATAGATTTTGTTATTCCTCCTGAGCGATTAACAATGCAATCATGTGTAATATTGTGAAGAATATTAAGCAAGAAGTGTTCTACAAAAATTCCTCTTAAGAAATATTCCCTCTTAATAGCTAAAGGAAAACGGCCTCCAATAGCATCCATAATTTCTCTCGGAGCTGAAAAAAAAAATATTTCTTTGTGCATTATCTATTCAAAAGAAATTTTTGTGGGTATAGATATCATTACATAATGTACGAGAGATCCACCTGGTATCAGCAATGGTGATGATACGATACAAACTGCGAATATTATAGCAAGTATAACTTGAATTCATTTTCTATGCCTACATCTACACCGAATATTCTTGGATATTTGCTACACATCTCTTATTATCTCTTCACATCTGACAAGTCACAACACTCCATTTATATTTCTATATACTGTACTTTGTTTTCTTCGTGCCCAGGCCCGATGAGGGTCGTTTTATTTTATTTTTTTTTTTTGCCCGTCCTGGTGTCAAAATTTAACAGAAAAAGAAAAAGAAAGAAATCAGCCCTAGGCACTCCAAGTTCATTTGAGATTGTAAAGCAATTGGCTTCCGAGAGCATAATTAGTTATGAAAAGGCATTGCAGTGTGCCTACTATGGATAATTTCAAATCAAAAGCTCAACTGAAAATTAACAGTGGGGTTATACTTATTTATGAGTGTAACACCGGGACAGGCAAGAAAATTTCTCACATCAGGCCCGGGCACCAAGAAAATATTAAGACAAAGAAAACGTAGGTTAAGGACAAGACAAAAATAGGGGAGTGATACATAATAGGATAAGGACAGGCTGAAAGAATAGTCGAAGTACTGAGGACCTAAAGATATGGCAGGAATAGGACCTAGAGATACAGCAGGATTAGGTCCTGCAATGACGATAGATCCGCATTTTGAAGGATGATAGGTTATAAGACATAGGGAAGAGAGAACGAGGAAGAGAGTTTCAGAGTCTGGAGGTGGATGTGAAGAAGCAGTCACTGCACCAACCAATCGGCGAGCTACAAATCTCCCCACAATACTCGTGGGAAGAGGCCGCTTGCTCCGCATGGTAGCAAAAGTACTGTTAAGTAAAAGAAAAAAGTACACTTTAATGGAAGTGTCACATGCTTTGGATAATATGTATTTACAACAAGACCCGTGTGCTTCTCGAGAAAAGTACTTTCAAATCCTTCTAGCTGATTTTTGCATATGAATGAGAATTAAAACTTAGTATATCTCTTATGCAAGTCATGCCATCGCTTTTATTCCTCACTATTAAAGCAGTAACCACCAGGTAAAACAAAAATATCAAGAATTCTTTTCAAGGGCATTGCAGCAGAGTGAATGCACCTCATGTACAAGGTTATGATACCTATTTAGTATAATTTTAGCCCCTTTTTTTAATGGACAGGCGTTTTTCAGGTCTGGTGTGGCTTTCCTTTCGTATATTTGATGGTGAATATATTCGTAACTGTGTTCCCGATCATCCAGAGACCTATTGAAATCGCCATTGCTAGTGGGGTTCTGTTCATGGGACTCGTTGTGTATTACTTTGCAATCCACAAACAAAGTAAAATCCTAGGTCGCTGTGTAGGTAAGTGTGTACTTTGAAGTACACTGTTTACACTAAATACCATCTTGTTGTTTACAAATATAAAGAGAAGCAATACATCTAAAGACCAGACTTTGTAACAAGTAAGGAAAGGAGACTCTGCATGCATGTCTCACTAATTGGTAACTTTAGTATGCTTAAAAAAGCAATAAATACCTTAGCATCCTTAAACTGTAAAATCACATATTTTTTCCAGATAAAGTGTATCATTTTTGCCAAATAGTATTCCAAAGCGTAGAGGAAGAGAAGATCAAATAACGGTGTTAGCCTACTCTTCAGCATGCTACACAAGAAGTTGCAGAACTTATATTGCAAAGTGAGAATCTATAGTTCAATGTTGACAAGATATCAAGATTACCACAATATCATTTAAGGTAACAAAATAGGCCAAAGTCATTAATTTTCAAGCAATTTTTATGTATTGAAAATGAACAGACCAAAAGTATCACATTAGACGAAAAAGGCGGCAAAACAGTGTCAGTGTTGCCATAAAACAGAAAACCAAAACAACGTACAGTTCGTTATGACAAAAAGAAGCAAAATTAAGGGATCAGTAGAATAACACCTCTGAGTTTCTGATAATTTCTTTGAAAAGAATTCAATAGGGACAAATTTACCATCCTGAATTTGGTGTAACGCAGCTCCAGCTGCCACTTGGGAACAATCAGTCACCAGATGCAGTGGAGAATTACACTTACTAGTGAAATATGCAATGGTGCAAGCATTATTAAGTGACTCTTTAGCACTTACAAAGGCAGATTCTGCTTCCGAATTCCATACTAGTTCTTTAGGTTTAGGTTGTAATCTAATTAATTCGGTCAAAGGATATACAACATCAGCAAAATGCGGTACCATTTGTCTATAGTAATTGAGCATTCCTATAAACCTACTCAAGGCAGCAGAATCTGCTGGCTTAGGAAAATCAACAATATCTGTCTGTTTATGAGAACCAGGTTTTAAACCATTAGCAGTGATCAAATATCCTAAATATTCTATTTCATTTTTAAAGAATTCACATTTATCAATAGAAACTTTAAGATTATTAGAGCTTAGAATTTCAAATACTATAGACAAATGTTTCTTGTGCTCTTCTGTATTCTCTGAAAATATCAGAATATCATCCAGGTAAATAAATACAAAATCAAGGTTTCTAAATAAATTGTCCATCAAACGCTGAAAAGTGGCAGGGGCATTCCGAAGACCATAAGGCATATATAAATATTCAAATAGCCCAAAGGGTGTGGTTACTGCTGTCTTTTCAACATCTGAAGGATTCATAGGGATCTGGTGATAGGCTTTTAACAAATCAATTTTACTGAATATCTTTTTCTTGTAAAGCTTTAATGACACACAACTAATATGTGGTAAAGGATATTTATCTGGCTTGGTCAAAGTATTAAGTTGCCTAAAATCACCACATACTCTCCACTCTCCTGGCTTAGGTTTAAGAACTAAATGAATGGGTGAAGCCCAAGGTGATTTAGAGGGTTGTACAATTCCCATATCCAACAACTGTTTAAATGCTTCCTTGGCAGCAGAATATTTGTCTGGAGCCAACGGACGACATCTAGCAAATGTCGGAGGAGAACTCCCTGTATCTATATAATGAAAAACATTAGAATTCTTGAAAGAATTATTAGCTGTAAGAGGCTTAATACAGGACAAGAGTGAGGGAAAATCTTGGAACAACTGTTGTACAGAATCAGGTAAATAGTTCAAATTAGTAATCACATAAGAAACATTATGATTTGCAATATCACCTTTTACAGAACATTGTGTTATATTGTCATGTAAAGTTTTATTCTTACAATCAATAAACAATCCAAAATTGCAAAGAAAATCATTACCTAATAAAGGTGTACATACATTTGCAACAACAAATGTCCAGTTAAATCGACGGTGCAACTGCCGAATATCAAGGTCAAGAATACTTTCACCATAAACTTTTATTGACTCACCAGTTGCCGTAGAAATATTAACTGCTGTTGGCCTTAATAAAATTTCTGAAACATACTTATATGGAATAATGGAGACAGCAGCTCCTGTATCCACAGTGAAGACCATGTCACTACAACCAATTTTGGCTACAACCTGTAGAAGTGGCAGAACAGAAGTGGCCGTAGCTACAATTTTCTCTTCTGTCTGCTTTATTAGTTTTCCGAACTAGGAAAATTCCGTGCGGGCGACGAGGACCTAGACGTTGATGCTGGGGACGGTGCTCTAGAAGAATCCTTCATCTGGATATTTTGAGATTTATTCGGCCATTGGCACCACGGCTTGCACCATTTAGCCCGAGTTCCATAATATAAATGGGCACGACAAACTTTTGGACCTTGATTTTGATGGAACGGTAGCACTCCTAGGCCTACAGGTGGATTCTTGGAAATTGATACATACTGGGATGTACTAGCTTGACGAGAAACTGACGACTGATCAACAACATTGATGGGTTTAGCCCTATTATTATTTTGAGAAAATACAGCTAGTTCATCTGCAGGCTTGCCTAAAGCTGGTAAATCCATATTTTGCTGAGAGGCTAAAACTGCCGAAATACTACTGGGAACTGCTTGCAAGAATTTATGTTTCACTAGGTCATCTGTTACTCCTAATTTAGAAGCAGTTCTGCGAATTTCTTCTAAATAAACTGAAGGCTTGCCATGCATTACTGTATTACTTATCAAATCATTGAAAAGTTCAGGCTTGGTTTGTTCAGAAAGATTTGTGAGGTATGCTTTAATTAAATCATAGTCTCTCCTATTTAAAGTGTCTTGGGGAACACGTTCTACAACAGTAGGGGGCAAGGCAGATAACACATGGAAGAATTTTGTTTCACTGGATTTCACATTAGCTAAGCCAAATTGAGCTTCAAGAATAGAAAACCACCCTGAAACGCAGGTGTCCATGAATGCAGGGGCTTTCACTGCTATGTGCCTGACAGTACTAGACTTATCATCAGAATCGGGCATTGTTTATGACAGCTTATTTTGGAGTACAGATACTGAAAGAAACCTAGGCCTTGCCTAACGGTATGATGCTGAAGAAATTTTGTCACTTAGGCCTATCTTGTCAATTACAAATATCTTGTCACTCCTATATCTTATCACTACGGTGGTCACCACTTTATAGTTCAATGTTGACAAGATATCAAGATTACCACAATATCATTTAAGGTAACAAAATAGGCCAAAGTCATTAATTTTCAAGCAGTTTTTATGTATCGAAAATGAACAGACCAAAAGTATCACATTAGACGAAAAAGGCGGCAAAACAGTGTCAGTGTTGCCATAAAACAGAAAACCAAAACAACGTACAGTTCGTTATGACAAAAAGAAGCAAAATTAAGGGATCAGTTTAGAACAACAACAAAATCATTAATAAATAAAGTGAAAATATATATATCAATTAATAAATAAATTAATATATAAATAAAGAAGACATATATCATACCACTACAACACTCCAAAGAAAGAAAGAAAATACACTATGCCACTACAAATCCTCGTCACAAAACCCCTTTCTCATACAACCTACATTTTCTCTCTCATGATTTTAGCGAGGCTAAGACTTTTTGAAAGTTTAAAGTTTACAGCTGAAATTTTGAAGGTTTAGGGCCATTGCAGGACAATGGGTACTTCGTCAGCTGCGTAGTAATGTTCACACGTAAAATATATGTTGTATGACTGTCGTGGGAAAATATATCAAGGTTGTCGAAGTCAAATTGTGCAATATACCTATGATAATCATATGACCTCCCCCTTACAATTATCACAAGGGAAAAAAATCGTTGTAGGACAATCCTGCGATACTCAGTTATCACATGATAATCGTAAGATTGTTAAACAATTATACACTAAATTTAAGACAGGTGTAATAACTTAATTGTAATTACCTAATTGTGATTATGGAAAAGAACCCTATGCTCGTAACTCCCCGTAACCTGGTTGGTTCCTTTTTTAAATTCAATGATACTTATCATATATGTCCAAAAAACTCTGAATTGTTAGCATTAACTACTTCCTCGATTAGCGAATTCCAATCAGCAACTATGCTTATACCGGGATGGAGTACTTCCCTACATCATGCAAAGAATTTTCTTACGACGCTTCAAACTATGACCTCTATTCTAAATCTAGCCATATCAAAATATCGATCCCTATCCACTATCAAAATCATGAAGTAATCTATAAATCGTCACCATACCCCCCCCCTCATTATTCTAGCTTCGAATGATGGGAAGTCTAATTCCTTCAGACTCTCCTTATAACTGAGATTGCGTATTGTTGGCACTAGTTTTGTAGCATGTTTTTCAACTTTTCCCCGGCTTATTTGTATACTTTTTCAAGTGCGGATTCCAAAAAGGGTGTTGCATATTCAAGCTCTGGCCTCACATAAGTTTCAAAATATTTCTGAACATACCCTTGTCCATGTGTCTGAAGGCTACCTTTACATTTACTAAGAGAGCATATGCAGCCCTAACTATGCCATTTATATGCATTTCCAGAGACAAATTTCCCAATATGTTTACTCCAAGATAGCTCTCTTCCTCTGTCTCTTGAAGTTCTGCATCTGCTACTGAGTATCCAAGCTTGGGCCTCTTCGCACTTGTATACATTCTCACTACCATGCATTTTGAAGCACTGAATTTCATTAGTCAGTTTGCTGACCACTCATGCAGACTATTTAGGTCTTCCTGAATTACTCTAGCATTATTCCCATCTATTACTATCTTCACAATATTTACGTCACCTGCAAACATATTCAAAAATAAATTTACAGACTCTTGTAGGTCATTTATGTATACAAGGAAATAAAAGAGGCCCTTAAACTGAATCCTGTGGAACCCAGCCACTAACACTTCTCCTCAGCGATTGCTCCTTCCCATCCACCACCAGATTCTGCAAATCTCTTCCTCTTTCTGCTTTTCCCAATTCTAATGACTTATCTTCCTTCAAAAAGTGGATCAATCGTCATCTCAAGGCCTAATCCTGCCACATCTCTAGGTTTTCATAACTTCAACTATTCTTTCAGGAAGTTCTTTTCCTAATGTGTATCATTCTTATTTCTGTCTTCTCCTTAAACTTTTACTTTTTCATCTCAATGATTTCCTAGTGCCGGGGCCTGAGGAGGGCACTTTTAATACCTGTCCCAGTGTCACACTCATAAAAAAGTGGGGATTACAATATTGGAAATCATCACAAGAGTAAATCCGACACTGTCTTACTCTAACACAGTCTCCTTCCTTCTATGTAAGTTTTATCCATTCCAAGACATTTCCACCTATTCTTGCCATTTCTCTCAGCTTCTTCATAAGTCTCCCATGTGAGACCTTATCAAATACCTACTGGAAATCTAAGAATATGATTCGCCCAGCCTGCTCTTTCTTGTAAGATCTGGCTTACCTCGTCATATGAGTCTAATAAGTTTGTTGCTGTTGATCTGCCTTCACTGAAGGTATATTGCCTCACCGATAAAAAATTGAAGGATTCCTAGTGTTAAAAGATGTTTTCTTAGTAGAACTTTTTAAGCTACGCTGGTCAAGGATACAGACCTATTGTTTAGAGCAATATCTCTCCTTCCCTTATTGAAGACAGGTACCACGTTTGCTGGTTTCCAAGATCTTGGAATCTCCCCAGACTGCAGCAACTTTTCAGATATGATGCATAGAGCCACCGATATTGGCTAGGCACACTTCTTTAATACTTAAGGCTATATTTCGTCAGGACCTATTGCTATATGGGCATCTAATTCTATCTATGTTTTGTGTACCTCTGCAGCTGAAAAGATGATGTTCTCTTATACCAGCCTATGATTTCTTATTACTGCAATCTGAAGGAGTGGAATATTTCCTACTGAAAATGCTAAAACACCATGTTCAATTCTTCGCAGATCTCTTCATTTATCTAAGTGATACTTCCATCTGCCTTCTTTAACTTTAGAAACAGTTCTTTTACCATAATTTTCCTCTGAAAAAGTTGTGGAAATGTTAGGGATTTTCTTTAGCCTTTCTGGTAATATCCCTTTTATATACTCTCTCTCTCTGTCTCTCTTCTTTTACTTATGTAATCATATGTTGCTTGTTAGTAAGTCTGACATGCAGTTAAATTTTTTCTCCTATACCTATTTCCACATTTGTCTCTCCAGTCCTTGGCTCTTTTACCCTCATTATTGGACCATTTCTCTCTGACATAAATAACTTTTACTTTGATGGATGGTATGCAACAAGTAACTATCTTTCCATATTCATCTCGAATGATTTCGTACATCTCTCGTGCAGATTTGTTGTAAAGTAAGGTCCTCCAGTCAATAACTCCAAAAAGGTCATAATGTTGTTGTAATCTCCTTTCAGATATCCTCCTCGCGTCCTTGTCAGTGCCCCTATCTTTAGGCAAAACATCTTTGATGATATACTCCGTCAACAACACACAGTGGTCACTTTTTCCAAATGGTGGTTCATACTCAAGTTTGTTAATATCCAAATATTATCTGTGAATACTCTATTGAGCAATGATGGCTTATCCACATACCTGGCCCTCGTTGGTTCCAATACATGTAGGTGTAGGAAATATCCTTGTACACAATCTAGGAACCTTGCCCAAAATTAATCCTCCCTACTGTGTGGGACAAGATTAGCCATCTATCTCTCTGTGATTAAAATTTCCCATAAAGAAAATCCTACACTTTCTCTCCCAAGCCATGTTAACAACGGAGTTTATAACTTCGATAATGCCTATGTGAATTTTCTCATAAACTTCTAGCTTTTGTTGATTCCTTGGTGGGTTATATATGACAGCTATTATAATGATCTCTGAACCAGTATTTATGCGAGCAACGAGGAATTCCTTGAAGTCACTTTCTATAGCAAAGTTTATTTCTTCAAACTGAAACCTTTCACTTATGAGCAATGCTATCCCACCACCAGTCCTCTCAGATCTTTCAACCCTAAATATTCTGAAGACCTTAGGAAAAACTGTTTCTGTTTAGGTCTTCACTTACTTTAGCCTATGTAACCACTACCATATCTGCCTTACTGTTGTGAATCCTATCCTTTAACTCTACTGCATTACCAGCTACCCCATCGGCATTTGTGTAAAGCAATCTTAAGAGAGCTGCATTCCCTAAGCTCCTAGCATTATCTTCTTTATCACCCCCTGTGGCTGTAAGAACCTTGAAACAAAAATTTTTCTTATCTTCATTTCTTTCCTCATTTAATCTTTAAGTTTCTTGCAACAAGCTTTTAAGTCTTTCCATTTCTTCCTGTGTTCTATATGGTCTAATAAACACTGTTCTGAATTCTTGAAGGTCTGTTAGGTTTTTTGCCCCGATCAATAATTCTCTATATGTGTCACCTCTATCAAAGATTATTTTTAGCAGTCTTGCTTTTCCATCCCTAGAATATTTACCAATTCAGTGAAAATTTACAATATTCTCTGGACCGGATACTACTCCAGAGCTTCCTTATCAGGTCTAAGACCCTAGCTGCATTATGTTCAAGGCACCCTGGCCATGTTGACTCCTGGGATTCACTTATGTTTGATATTATCATTGATTTCTCTTTATCAAGTGTCTGTCTGATCAGTGGATTAGCCCTTTCAATAACAACATCTTTCATATATTCTATTGCTGTTTCGTTGTAGTCTACAATCTTTACATTTTTCAGTACCACCTCCCCCAATGCCACTTTTACTGCTACAGTTTCCTTCACTGCATCTGCAAAAAATTTTAATGCCATCATGTTCCATATTCAGCTCCTGAAAAATCTCTTCTAAAGTGATCGGTGTTTTCCTATATCTGGACATTCCAAGCTGCAATCTCATCTCTCTCAATAGAATCTGAATTTCAGATCAAAACTTACCACGAGGGTCTGCCCCTCTCTTTTTTTCTCTTACTTTAATGTTCGTGCTTTTCCCTCCAATTTCCTTATATCCTTAATTCCCTCCCCTCTTTTCCCCTCCTATCCTATCCCATCCTAAAAAAAAAAAAAAAAAAAGGAGAGAGCAGTGAACTAACATTTAATTCATTTTGGTTGCCATTCAACTGTCTGTTATCTTCTTATTTAGAAATACTGAACCCTAGTTTCTTCTTTTCCCTTCAAGCATTTTTATTCATTTTGCTAGTTAGTTGCTCTCTTACCCTTGTGCCTTGTTACTTTCCTGTAAATATTCTAAAATGTACTTAAGTGTTCCATTCTCTTTTAAGTTACTTTCAAAGTCTTCTTTCATTTCTCTATCCATATACTGAATAATATCATCCAGGCTTGATACGACAGTCAAAGAGTCCTTGCCTTTTTTTCAAATTCCTTAGAGCTACTCCTCCCCACCACCCCTGGGGATCCTCTACCATCGTCTTCCGGCAATTGAATGGGGGGGGGGGTTAGAGCCAGAGATGGTTTATCTTGAAGTTTTTGAATCTCACTGAGTAGAAAAAAATTATCTAATTATCTAAATTACCAAATTTGCTTTATCTTGTTATGAATACTAATTTAATTGATCTTATTAGAGATTCAATTTTCAGGTAAAACACACCCTAATATAAAATTTTACTTTGGTAATAACAACCCGCATGAAGATAATTTTGAACATGCAACTGTGGAAAAACATTTGATGCCTTGAACACCTGTTTTTGTTTTTTGTTTTTGTTTTGTCTTATTTATACTCACTGCTAAACTGATAATTTCAGAAGAAAAATATTAGTCAATTTTTGACCAAACTATGCATGTAACACGAACTGGATCTGACGTCAAAAGTACCTATGAAAGTGAGAAAAATTGTGCACATGTACATAACTCTACAGCAAGTGTCTATGGTAGCATTTTTTGTCGTAAAACACCCGAACTTCGTACTGTACACACACGACTGTCCTTGGAAATCTAAATCTCTGTCTTAGATCTGTTATCTACCGATTGTACAATGTATGTGGCATTGGTAAAAAAAACATCCGAGAATAAGATACCATGTACATTGTCTGTATACTTTTCTTCTGATTGCAAGATGAGGAAACCATTTATATTTCCATTAGCATTCTCTTTTGATTGGAATAAAAACTCTACTATAGAAAAATAAAAATCTTCTTATGATAATGATAAACTAGACAGTCAAGTTATAGTCAATGTCTTGACAGTGATATGAAATATAAGTACATGTAATATGCTCCTGACTCTAATCAAAGGGAAATCGTTGCACTTACCTTCAGAATCATAAAATATGAATGTCCTTGTTCTTGATGCATACTTAAGCACTGGGACTATAAGTAGTGCCAAGACTTGAGAAGGTAGAAAAATATGGGCAGAGGGCAAATTAAATCAAGGAAAATAGAATAGATGAGAATTTCTTGGAAGAAAGAGATGTATCCATGTTATGAAATAGACAACAATAACAAACAAACATTTATTTCCATTTGTCCAATAGTTATTCTTTTACAAAACTAAGTGTACACATCAAGTTAAATTAGCCGATTCCAGTAAACTCTTGAGCCAAGAGTATCCTGAAATACATATCTGCGCATGTCTAGAGAATATCAGCAAAAGTGTTTTTATCTTCAGAGCAAGAGATAAAGATAATGCAGAAGTAACAATTAATGATATGTGAGAATTTGACATATGTAATGTGACAGATATTGTAAGCTGCTATACTTCCATGTGTATACTGAACGTAATACTCATTTTTTACCATAAACTAAGGCGAACCAATAAGAGCGTCCTTAAAATGGACTAACAACAAGGAATGTCTCCATTAGTTTTCCCTCTCCAAGCTACGCAGTTTAGCATAAGGCTTCTAGCTGATACTGGCACCGGACTATAACTCGCAGCAGCAGTAGTAGTAGTAGTTAGTCATAGTCATAGATTTTATTGCCAAATATTTAGTATACATACAGGAATAAATATGTACATTATATTCAGAGGCACTAGCCTGCTGAGCAAGAGCTCCTTGGCAGGCAGTTTAATATACATTTCACATAAATTAAATTATGACGGCAATAGTTAACAAAAGCTCCAATATAGCAATCTCATACTTATCTTGTAATAAAACAAAACAGTAGCCTGACCTTAACCTGGACATAATGATACACCAATACTGTATTAATTATTAATCAACAGCTGCTTGATTTTGCCTAGTAAATAAATGCTGTTTGAGTTTCTTTTTACATAAAGTTGTGCCAGTTATTGTTTTTAAATCTTCTGGTAATGCATTCCAACATTTTGGGCCAAAACAGTGAATAGAAAATTTGTACAAGGTTGTTCTCGGCTGTGGACATATCAAATTTATATTGTTGCCTCTGGTTCCATGGTTGTGTTGAATAAATCTAAATAATTTTCTGTTATCATTAACATCACTATGAATAATAATAAGACAGAAATATTGTATCAAGTAATTAAATTTAAGCAAGTTTAGCTCCTTGAATAAAGAGGAAGTTCAGTCATATTTTCCACTATATGTAATAGTTCTGATCAGTCTTTTCTGAGTTACAAATACATCCCTTACAATTGACGGCCAAGTACAACCCCAGATGGACAAACAGTATATAATATGAGGATAACACAGGGAATAGCGTATGCTTTTTAAAGCCTCATTTGTTATGTTATGGCGAAATTTATACAAAATTCCACACGTCTTGGACAGTTTTGAGCAGACAGATTGAATATGATATTTCCAACTTAAATATTCATCAATAAATACTCCCATAAATTTCTTACAAGCAACTCTTTTAACTTCATACCCATTCGTATTAACTTGACCAATATTGTGTACTACAGATCTATTTTGAAATAAGATATAGTCAGTTTTGGAAACATTTAGCTTTAATTTATTAACAGAGACCCAGATGTTAATTTTTTCTAGTTCACTATTTAAAACAGAATGCAGGTGGTCAAGGTTATTATCATGCAAGAGAAGGTTGGTGTCATCTGCATAAAGAATATATTTGAATTTATTACTGGCATTGGAAATATCATTTATATAAACTAAAAATAACAATGGGCCCAGTATTGATCCCTGTGGTACTCCCCTCTCAATAGTTTGCAACAAATATGCTTTCCCATTACAATATACGGCTTGTTTTCTATTTTTCAAGTAGCTCTTAAATAACTGTAATGGTGTTCCCCTAATACCCACACAAGTTAGTTTTTCTATTAGTATATCATGGTCTAATGAGTCAAATGCTTTGGACAAGTCTAGGAAAACCCCTGCAACAAAGTTTTTATTTTCCAAATTTTGGTAAACATCACTTGTAAAGTTCATTATTGCTTTTTCAGTGGTCTTATTATTACGGACTCCGTATTGATTTTCGGATAATAGGTTGAACTTTTCAAGGAATTCTTTAAATCTGTGAACAATCGCTTTTTCAAACACTTTACTAAAAGACGGTAAGATAGATATAGGTCTATAGTTATTTTCATCGTCTACAGTGCCTGACTTAAAAATATGTATTACTTTAGCACTTTTTAGTTTGTCTGGAAAACATCCTTTCTGAAAACATAGATTGATTATGTGGGTAAGTGGGGTACCAATGTAATGGGCAGTGACCTGGAGTAGTTTTGATGGAATTTCATCATATCCTGACGCTGTATTTGGTTTTAAGGTTTTTATATATTTAGTGACTTCCTCCCTTGTTACAGGATACAAGTAAAACGAAAAGTGTGGTGGATTATTAAGAAACTGTCGGTGTGAGTTTTGTTGCACATTTTGCTGTTCCTGTGTTGGTTGTGCTATAGTCAAGAAATGATTATTAAAGATATTAGCAGTGTGGTCACTATCATTTTTTAATTTGATTTCCTTTGAATGATTAATTTGTTTTCGTCCCATTAGGCTGTATATTGTATTCCAGGTGGACTTGCTGTTTCCTTGTTCCTTCTTAAGCTTATCCTGAAAATATATATTTTTTGCAGCTCGGAGTAGTGTTACTATTTTGTTTCTGTAAGCTTTATATCTGGTTCCAAAAGACAAAGGCCATTTTGATGCAAGCCTTTCTAATCAGTGTTTTTCTTTGATACTATTTTTTAATCCTGCAGTTATGTGTGGGCATCTGTTGTTTTTATAATTTACAGTCGATTTTCTTAGAGGAAAGCAGTCTAGAAATTTACCTCTAAATGTACAGTGAAATTTATTAAAAGCTTCATTTGCATTATTTAGGTCAATGATATGTTGCCATTTTTCATGTGATATATCTCTAGTAAATTTAGCTATGTTATCATCAGAGTAATGTCTTTTTTTCTACATATGCATCAAATTTATGTTCTTTTTTAAACTGGGAGTATACTGCATAATGATCTGTTATGTCGGTGTACACTATGTAATTACTTATGTTGTCTTCAAGATTTGTTGTCCAGATATGATCAATTAGAGATGCACTATTTTCAGTTACTCTCGTAGGTTTAGTAGTTATTGGAAATCAGCCACGTGAATACATTAAGTTTATAAAATCAGTTACTCTTTGATCATTTATTTTAAACAAATCTAAGTTCCAATCACCGAATAAATAAATATTTTGTATTTTTTTCTTGCTGCAAAATCAAATACTTTCGGTAAAGCTTCAAGGAATTCAGGCATGTTTCCCTTTGGTGGTCTATATACAGATGCAAAGAAGCAATTTTCCTTACCGTTATGTACCTGTACACTAACACATTCAATGAATCGTTCCATCATACTGCACTCCTTTATAACACTCGAGCTATACTTATTAGCTACATACATACATACACCTCCACCTTTCCTGTCTCTGTTCTGAGTGAACATATTGTACCCTGTTATATTATACAATGATTCAATATCATTATCCAGCCTAGTCTCCGAAAAACCCATTACATCACATATATTATTTTCTGTTAAACGTTGATCAACAAATATTTGAAGATTATTTGCAAGACTTCTAATGTTCATGCACAAAACCGAAAATACATTAGATTTATTTAAATTTGAATACAGTTCATTTAAGTATATATAAATTGAAAAAGTGTTGGTTGCGTTTCTCATATTATTCAAAGACAAATCTATTTCATTTTCAAGATCAAGTGGGTTAAATATCATCTTATCAAGCTCATTGATACATAATAAATTGGGAAGTACTTTGTCGTTGTTTGTTAGCCTTATAAGTTCATCATCACTAATGGAATAGTATGGTAGGTATCTATTTACAGCCATGGTGAAGAAATAAATTATACTACTTTTACATTACTGACTTACAATCTACCATTTACTTCTACCATATCTTACCGGGTTCTTCCGGCCATTTATTGGTTTAGGGTGGGAGCGTTTTATAGCTCCCATGGCGGGAGGCAGTAGGGACAACATAAAACTTTATGTATATAAATAAATAAATAAAATACAAAACAAATAAATAAATGAATTAAAAATATCTAAAATAAAACCGGCATTTAAAGAAAATTACTATAAAAAAATCTTTCGATGTATAAATAAGGCTGGACCGTTCCGTTAAAATAAAGGGATTCATGATGAACACAGATATTGTTATTAATAGTAGTGGCTGTAAAAGAGGGAAGTTGCCAGACAGAAAATGACTGGATATATCGAGATGAATGGTCAGAAATTAACTGTACAGGAAAAAGGTTAAAAATAAACGCAATAGTAGTACACGATGATAGCAGAAGTAGTAATATAAAAGAAAGTTAATATTATCTGTACATGATACATATGCCAATTAACTAAGTTATAATGTGTATTAGCAATAGGGAAGCAATTCTTTTTCTCTGCCTACATCAACACCGAATATTCTTGGATATTCGATACACACCTCTTATTAGCCTTTCACTTATGACAAGTCACAACACTCCCCATCTCTGTTACTCTTTACTTTGTTTTCTTTGTGCCCAGGCCCGATGAGGGCAGAATTTTTTTTTCATTTTTGGCCTGTCCTGGTGTCACTCATTAAAAAACAAAATTATGGTCCGGTAGATGTATAGGCCTACTGCAATTCGACGGTTTGTAATCGTATATTCTTAAGCCTCCATTGCAGCTTTAGAAAAGCTTCCTTCTACAGCACAAATCTTTACATAATCTGAAATTTAATTTTTTTGTATTGTGAAAAACTTCATAATATATGTGTGACCAGTTTATGCTTAATTTCATAATAAAATATACGTATGAATGAATACTCAGTTTTTAAATATATATACATATATATATATATATATATATATATATATATATATATATATATATATATATATATATATATATATATATATATATATATATATATATATGGGGAAAGTATTTGCATATAAGCAGCAAGTGTGCTCTATAAATAAAGACGGTAATAATTCTTGAATTTTGACGAGTGCATTACATAAAGGTCTTAAAGAAAAGTTAAGAAAATAGAGTATTAATTTTTGTTTTGCCTTTAATGAAGGTTAAGCTTGTGAAAATAATGCTCCACTAGTAGCCTCTTACATCTAGAATAGGAACGCCATTAACCTCTCCTTTTTAATGAAGATGATTCCATTGTTATTTTACTTAAGATCAGTCAATTGTCTTACGACAGATTGTTCCTTATATATATATATATATATATATATATATATATATATATATATATATATATATATATATATATATATATATATATATATATATATATATATATATATATATATATATATATATATATATATATATATATATATATATATATATATATATATATATATATATATATATATATATATATATATATATATATATATATATATATATATATATATATATATATATATATATATATATATATATATATATATATATATATATATATATATATATATATATATATATATATATATATATGCACATAAGGGCCATAGTCCCCCCTAATAAATGGGGTGGACGAGTCCAAGAAAAAACCTTGATTCTCTCGGAAAGAATATACAAAGGATGAAATTTCGCCATCCTGTTTTCCTGTTTTGTGATAACAAGACATAGGAAAATATCCCAGGGAAGAAACAGGAAAATGAAGAATACAAATGAATACACTAAAGCAGGCAGAGGCCGCTCAGTTCCTGACTTGGATTGAATCTACCCGTTATCACACACACACACACACACACACACACACACACACACACACACACACACACACACACACACACACACACACACATATATATATATATATATATATATATATATATATATATATATATATATATATATATATATATATATATATATATATATATTTCTAGCGCCTGATGGCTCAGTGAACTGTGATGGACTGGTGTGAGGGGAGTTACCATGTGATAAACTAGCTGCGGCTGTCGGATCTCATTGTAGAATATCCTTGCTCAACTACCTTGTGGATGTCCCAAGCAAGGTGAAAGGGGGGGGGATGTGGCAACGCTTTGTCCCCAAAGAGCTAAGAGGAGTGGTTAAGGTATATGTGGATTGTGATAAATGCGTGTTTCTTGGCTCGGGCACCCCCCTTACAAGGGGAAATGAAGCCATGTATATGTATGTATGTATATATATAACTGAAATAGTTGAAAGCTTTTTAGCTCAGGCCAAAGGGAGCAGAAATGCAACAGGAGTATTAATAGGAATGGTGATATGAGATATGTTCCCTGCCACTTGAAGTCCATATATATGTTGTTGTTTTTTTATTATTATGTTTGTACCTGATGCAGAGATTATGGAAAGAGTACAAGACGAGGATAGTGGTAGAGAACTTCAAGAAGACTAGACAGTCGGCAGGAGTTGTCTGATAAGTGGCTAATGACAATCAGCAATTCAAAATGTAATGTACTGAAAATGGGCAAGAGTGGAAAGGGGTCTAATGTTTAGGTATTCAGTAGCGGGAGAAGAACCTCAACGAGCTGTGAAGGAAAAGATCAATTGGGAAAATATACTGACAGATTTGTCTTCGGAAATGCAGATATATTGTATAGTAAAGGCAGTAAGAGCGGTGGCAGGTACATGGAAGAAGAAATATACAGAAATTATTATATGACTTAAATGAGGCCTAATCTTGAATATGAACCATCCTTCTTTGAATCTACAATTGCAAAAACAAATAAACTGGAGGGAGTTAAAAGAAATGCAAAGTAGTTGGTGAGATACAAAATTTAATTTATGAGGAAAGACTGAAGGAGGTAGATTTACCATCAACCGAAGTTACAAGGATGCAGAGAGTTATGATAATGGTTTTTAATTTCCCTCATGGTTTTGGCAGAGAGGATAAGGAGTAATATTTTAGCATAGATATGGTTCTAAAGCTAGATGTCATACTTTGAAGTGTCCTAAGAAATTTTTCCTGCAGGATGTATGAGTTTGCCATTACAAGTTTGAGATGGAGAAAAATCACTTCCAGGGACAAGTCTTTTTACCCTCATGTTAGCCTCATTTCATAATGGTGCGGTTTCACAACCAACCTAGTACATCAAGCTTTTGTAGCAATGTCTCTGAGCATGTATAAATAAGTAAATTATATATATATATATATATATATATATATATATATATATATATATATATATATATATATATATATATATATATATATATATATATATTTATATATATATATATATATATATATATATATATATATATATATATATATATATATATATATATATATAATTTTCTTTTTAAGACAATATCTATACCGAAATATTTACTTTCTTTTTGATATTTTTCTCTGTAAAACAGAACAAAGATTAGGAAAAAGCATACTGTCCCCTTCTGCAGCCTCTACACGATTAAGGGCCTGTTCACACAGGGCGTTTCAAACCACGGCGCCACCACCGCGTTTAACGTTGTAATCATGCACACGAAGCATTTTGGACCGTGGCGACCACCGAGCAGTAGATTCACTTTTTTATTTCTTTGTGTTAATGGCATCTAACAGCGGCCAGCGATGCAATGGTGTGTATGTGACTCATTACGGGGATCAGTCCACGTGACGGACAGGGTTGCAATGGTATGGCAGATACTCTTTTCTCATTGGCTGGCATACAGCCAATGATGGCGTTTGCTGTCCTCAAATTGCGCGTTTCACCATTCTTTGTGAACGGACATTCATTTGTATGTATCTCGACAAGCCTGCCAATTGCGCATATGCGAGGGGGATCTCGCCACTGCGGAAGTTTCCAAACTGCCGCGGTTACGTTTGAATGATTCCATAAACAAACATTGAAAATGCGACGGCGTATTTCCAACCGCGCGGTTAAAAACGTCCTGTGTGAACAGGCCCTAAGTGAAATTTAAATTTTCACCAATCCTCAAATCTACTATCAATTCTTCTGCAGTAAGAATATAAATTTTAGAGGAGGAAAGATTCCCAGCTCCTAATATCATAATGTTTTCGTGGATTCGTGAGGCATACTGGCAATATCGGGATCTTTCCATTACATCATCGATGGAAAGACTGCCAGCTTCGTGCTCCGTGATCTGCTACAGCTGCTTTCTTTGATAAATTGAACATGATGGAGTAATAAAAAATTATATATTGTTTCTGAAAACACCATGGCAACAAAAAGTAACAGACACCGTTTAATGTCTAACAATACCGCCATCGCACACAAAAGCAATATAATGATCCGATTTAGGTCACAGCATATTCAGCTACCTTCATGATCATGCATAAAAAGAGAATAAAACAATCACCTCCATATATGCTATATCATTTTCAGCATTATTTGGACAAACACATAAGGATTCACTTTAGATCTATGGAAGCATTGAAAGACAACATTCAAGTCAGGCAAGTCTCTTTTTAAAATCTTTGAATATGATTCAATATTTAATCTAATGTTGCATCTTTAAAATCTAATCACCATATTTATATACATTTATTTAAGTTATTTAACCTCTATATCCATCACTGATGGCATAAACGAGAATGATTTCAAATACCGCTCTATAATAATTTTGTACTTGACTGAGGACACCTAGAGAGGTTCTCTTTCTGATTACTGTGCTTGGGCCTATTAAGAATTATCGATATGTGCCAGTAATAACATTGCATTGATAAGAATCCGTATCAGATATGTAAACAAGCAGCCTCATCTCACAGAAAGTGTGTGGTAGCTTTCGGATTGGTCGGTGCAGCAACTGCTTCTTCCCATCTACATTCATACTCTGGATCTCTCTTCCTCCTTCTGTCTTTCCAAATTCTTATGACCTATCTTCCTTCAAAAAGCGGATCTATCGTCATCTCAGGGCCTAATCCTACAGTACTTTGACTATTTTTTGTCTGTAGTTTTCCTTTGTGTATCATTACCTTATCTCTGCCTTGTCCTTAACCTTTTTCTTTTCCTTCGTATTGGTGTATATTTCGTGCCAGGGCCTTTATTGATGAGGGCAGTTTATGCCTATCCCGGTGTCACACTCATAAAGAAAAAAAACCTCAACTCTTTAAAATAACTGTTCCAGTAGTACAAGTGTCTCATACATCCCTGCATGGAGTAATGTTCTCTTAGCCTATATATATATATATATATATATATATATATATATATATATATATATATATATATATATATATATATATATATATAGTGTGTGTGTGTGTGTGTGTGTGTGTGTGTGTGTGTGTGTGTGTGTGTGTGTGGCGATTATATAGGGGACAACTGCCCTACTAAGTGGTTCAGGCGTAGATGTCATACTAAACCTTCTAGCAGTGTGTACTCGTGGCATCCTATGTCAATTGCGACTCCAGAGGTATAAGAAATTATAGTTTTCATAATTATATTTATTAAGAACGAAACAAAGATGTAAGAAAAGGAGAGAGAGAGAGAGAGAGAGAGAGAGAGAGAGAGAGAGAGAGAGAGAGAGAGAGAGAGAGAGAGAGAGAGAGAGTCGCTAATTTTCTTTTCGTGAATACTGAATACCTAACAGCATGCTTAAAACCATAACCATAAATATAAACCGAAATAAAATTGTGACCCGTTTATAATGCGGTAAAGATTATATAAAACTTAAGTACCTACTGAGCAGACAAGTATGGCGAGGAGACCAAACTCAAGAAACTGATGTCCTTACAGCTTGAATACAAGGTGTGAATATACAAATATAAAGACGTAATGTTCCGGTTTTACGTCACGGACTCCCTTTTCTACCAAGGGCTAGGATGGTTGCCTTCTGGCAGATGTAATCGTTTCCCTGAGTGCATGCCCTTGCTAACCTCAGACCGTGACGGGGCGCGAACCCTCGACCTGACGCCTCAGAGTCGCGGACGCTACCGCTTGAGCCACGGTGACTACTAAATACAAAGACGTAAAACATATATAAATAAGTAAAAACACGTATATAGATCCACAAGTAATTATGTGCATGATCTGGAGTTGGAGTATCAAGAAAACTGATCTTTCGAGTTATAACAAAAGTGAATACAAATCTAGGCAGTATGCGCATATTGAGACCATGTGCTACGAAGTGGGAAATTTAAAGAAAACGGGAGTCGAAAACGGATGGCTGGAAGAAAAAAAAATGACCTAAAACTCTTGACTACAACAGAGGAATGCCAGACCATAACGGTGTTAGTACACGTCATCATCATCAGCATTATTATTAATATCATTATTATAATCATTATTATGAAAAAAGCCTAACCCTTGACAAAAATCGCATTTTGATTAGAAAAATCTGCCAAGTAAAACTCTGTCTGGCGAGAAAATCGAGGCCAGGAGTACGAAAATAAACTTTTCTGCAGTTTCTCTGGTGTATGGATGTTCTGCAGTCATATTTTGTTCCGTGCAAACAGCGCAGGTGTTTACGGCGGAGTGCATACTACATATTATCCTTCGTATAAATGCAGAAAAGAATATAAAAAATATTTAAAATCTGGAAAAGTTGCAGATATGAAAGACAATTTGTTCAAAAGATAATAATATAAAACACATATTGTTGATAAAAAGGTAATGTTTAATTTAGTGGTGTTCTGGTCTTACTTAGATATAAACAAGTACAGGCTTTGTGATAACAGTCTGATAGAAAAAAAATCCCGATTTTGAAAATATTCAGTAAAACATATGCAGTGGAAAATACTGAACAATTTGGGATCAAGTGAAAGTCAACATATTCATTTAATTACAAATTCCTACTTATTTATCATTAATATGATCATTATTATTATTGCCGGTCAGTATGTTATTCAGTGAGAAATAATAATAATAATAATAATGATAATAATAATAATAATAATAATAATAATAATAATAATAATAATAATAATAATAATAATAATAATAATAATAAATGTAACTTTAAAACCTTTTAGAAGCAGAAAACATTTATAATTTATTTGTTTCAAAGACACATTTTTCAGTATCATTATAATAACAATAATTATATTAATAATTATTATTATAAAAGTTAATAATGATAATAATAATAGAGATGTCATGTGATCGGCTTTATGTAACGGACTTCTTTTTCTATCAAGGGACAGGACGGCGTCTTCTTGCAAAGGATTTCTGGTTTTGGCAAGCGCCAGCTCTTGAAATGGGACTATTTGGCACCGCCGTTTTTTTTTTTTTTCCTCTTTTAGTAAAGGAGTCATTCACGACGCCAAACGGGCAGCACCAAAACGACGACGACAAAAAGTACCCTCCCCCCACCGGTACTCTCAATGAATGTCCCTTCTAAAGGAGGGTTTACACGGTCAAACGGTTCGTCGAACGCGGTTCGACAGAGAAGTGTTTGAAGTGATGTTCGAACGTGTGAACGGGGTATTTGGTTGTCGAACACGTTTGTCAAACGTGTTTGACAACCAAATACCCCGTTCACACGTTCGAACATCACTTCAAACACTTGTCTGTCGAACCGCGTTCGACGAACCATTTGACCATGTAAACCCCCCTTAACATCAGACTGTGGAGGGCCTCGAACCCACAACATGACGAATTACAGTCTTGAGCGTTGCCACTTGGTCAAGCCGGCCAAATTAATAATAATAATAATAATAATAATAATAATAATAATAATAATAATAATAATAATAATAATAATAATAATAATAATAATAATAATAATAATAATAAAACCTTGACTCTTTCGGAAAGAATATACAAAGGATGCGATTTCGCCATCCTGTTTTCCTGTTTTGTGATAACAAGCCATAGGGAAATATCCTAGGGAAGAAACAGGAAAATGAAGAGTAAAAAAGAATACACTAAGGGAGGCAGAGACCGCTCAGGTCTTGACTTGGATTGAATCTACCCATTATCACACACACACACACACACACACACACACACACACACACACACACACACACACACACACACACACACACAATATATATATATATATATATATATATATATATATATATATATATATATATATATATATATATATATAGCGCCTGATTACTCAATGAACTGTGATGGACTGGTGTGAGGGGAGGTACCATGTGATAAACCAGCTGCGGCCGTAGGTCTCATTGTAAAATATCCTTGCTCGTCTACCTTGTGGATGACCTAAGCAAGGTGGAAGGGGAGGATATGGCAACCCTTTATCCCTAATGAGCTACGATGAGTAGTTAAGGTATATGTGGATCGTGATAAATGCGTGTTTCTTGGCTCGGGCACCCCCCTTACAAGGGGAAATGAAGCCATGTATATGTATGTATGTATATATATAACTGAAACAGTTGAAAGCTTTTTAGCTCAGGCTAAAGGGAGCAGAAATGCAACTTGAGTGTTAATAAGAATAGTGATATGAGATATGTTTCCTGCCACTTGAAGTCCATATATATGTTTATTATTATTATTATTATTATTATTATTATTATTATTATTATTATTATTATTATTATTATTATTATTATTGTTACTATTATTATTATTATTATTATTATTATTATTATTATTATTATTATTATTATTATTATTATTATTATGTTTGTAGATGATGCAGAGATTATGGAAAGAGTATAATACGAGGATAGTGGTAGAGAACTTAAGGAAAACTAGATAGTCGGCAGGAGTGGTCAGAAAAGTAGCTACTGACAATCAGCACTTCAATATATAATGAAATGCAAATGGGCAAGAGTGGAAGAGGGACTATGTGTAGGTATTTAGTAGCCGGAGAGGAACCTCAACGAGCTGTGAACGAAAAGATTAATGGGGAATATATATTGACAGATTTGTCTTCGGAAATGCACATATATAGTATTGACAGTAAGAGCGGTTTTCAGACACACGGAAGAAGAAATATACAGAAATATTTATATGACTTAAGTGAGGCCTAATCTTGAATATGAACCATCCTTCTTTGAATCTACAATTGCAAAAACATATAAACTGGAGGGAGTTAAAAAAAATGCAAAGAAGTTGGTGAGATACAAAATCTCATTTATGAGGAAAGACTGAAGGAGGTAGATTTACCATCAACCGAAGTTACAAGGATGCAGAGAGTTATGATAAAATGGTTTTTAATATCCCTCATGATTTTGGCAGAGAGGATAAGGAGTAATACTTTGGTAAAAATATGGTTCTAAAGCTAGATGTCATACTTTGAAGTTTCCTTAGAAAATTTTTCCTGCAGGATGTAATGAAGTACTTTTTTTGGGGGGGGGGGTAAGACCAGGTGATAGTTAAAATTCGCTAAATAAGGAAACAGGTGTTAGTGAGTAAAAATTAAACCAACTAGGAGCCGGGGAGTTAGGTAGAGCGACGAATAAAACCCACAATACAGTGTATTGTCAGAACTACTAAACGATTAAGCCTGTTTAGGGTATTATGTGAAATCTTTTATTCCCAGGTAAGTTTCCAAATTCTCCGAGATTTTGGTAAATTATCCTACATGTTGAGAAACTACCAATAATATAGTTGTGCTAGTCGCAACGTTTCCCTAGATAACCCCCCAAAACGGCACATAATGACTCCAAACTAGAAAATAATAGTGCAAGTCATCACATAAACCATACTACTACGCGGAAGTCACCATAAATATTTTGTCGGACAGAAGATTTCTGTACCTCTGAGCAGTTAGAATGTCCCACCAAGGGAAAATAAATCATATATTTTGAAAGGTATTTTTTATAGCAAGTAAATGGCTTTCTGAGCTACGCGTGAATTATTTGGAACACTTAATGTTATTTCAGACTATTTGAAAAAATAAAAATACGTTAAACGTAGACTTTGTGAAGTTTGGGGGTTGTTTAGGCGAAATGAAACACTTTGGTTAGAAAATTTCCATTCAATCAAATAAATATTTGAACCCCAACTCATTCCAGTTAAATAATGATAAATAGGATACGGTAACTTGAAAATATATTAGGTTTATATTCTACAACTTACACATTAAGGGGCTGCTCAACAGAAACGGCAGACTCTTCCGAATTTCACTAAAATCTCTCTCTCTCTCTCTCTCTCTCTCTCTCTCTCTCTCTCTCTCTCTCTCTCTCTCTCTCTCTCTCTCTCTCTCTCTCTCTCTCTCTCTCTCTCTCTCTCTCTCTCTGTTTTAAAAGATCTAGAATGGAAAAAGATTAGAGATAAATATGTTTTTGATATATGTACCTTTGTTTTTAATATACTAAGAAACAATCTTCCTGATTGCTTGTATAATTTTTCTACAGTAAACTCAGTTACCGGGTTAACTACCCGTCAAGGGGAAGATTTATTAGTACGAAGGTCTAAAACTGATATTGGCTCAAGAGATATAAACATTCGTGGACCTCATTTATATAATCAGCTTCCCAGAGAACTAAAAAATGCTGGTTCAGTGTATACTTTTAAATATAATCTTAAGAAGTTACTCTTAAAGGAAGATTTTACTTGTAATTTTTAATGGTACACTCATCTTTATGATTTGTTTGTTTTAGTATGTCTATATCGTACACCACAGATGTCTATCTGGAATATATATGTATCTTATTTGAATACCCAATGTACTTTGGAAATAAAGGCTTATTATTATTATTATTATTACTCTCTCTCTCTCCCCTTTGATGAAATAAACATATTTAACTAGTATGGACCGGATCACTCAATGGACCTTGGTTAGAATATGGAACGTCGGGGATTGTAGGAAGAAAACGACGTCTAGTTAGTCGTTGCTTTGCTTGTATAGAGGTCCGCATCAGAACATACGTGGTACGAAAATGATTTATATCCACATCAGAACATACTAATCTTTGCATAGTAGAATCCAGTGAGTTATTTATTTATTTATTTATTATTATTATTATTATTATTATTATTATTATTATTATTATTATTATTATTATTATTATTATTATTATTATTATTATTATTATTATTATTATTGGCGTTGGTGTTTGTTAGAATATTATATTGCTTTCAATCATATTAATTTGAGTTCTATCGTCTTTACAAGTGAAACCTCAATCCAAGTCGAAGCTCTTTATAAGTGGGTGGTTTTTATTATTGTTACTGAGTTGGCCGTGTAATCGTTTTCACATTATAGGTTTTACATAAAGGGCATGCACTCAGGGTAACGATTCCATCTGCCAAAACAAGTCCTTCGCAAGAAGGCAACCGCCCTAACCCTTGGTTGAAAAGGGAATCCGTGACGTAAAACCGGAACTAGACGTACATACGAATTCGCATATCGATTGGTATGAATGTACCTATGAACACACCGAGCTTAGCACGAGGGTCTGCCCCTCTCTTTCTTTATCTCTTACTTTATTTAATTTTCGTGCTTTTCCCTCCAATTCCCTTATATCCTTAATCCCCCTCCTTTTTTTTCCCCTCCTATCCCATCCCATCCCCATCCCATCCCTACGAACACACCCTTGAGACTGACGGATGCGTAATTTCTTGGATTTTAGTGCTTTCAACTCCTACCATACCATAAATTTACTAAGCATTATGAACCTTTGATAAAGGTGGTGGAAATAAGACTACACATTTTAATATTAATTGCCTCCTTCTGTATTGGACTCGATTCTGTGCTTGTAACAACTTGCTGGAATTATTATTATTATTATTATTATTATTATTATTATTATTATTATTATTATTATTATTATTATTATTATTATTATTATTATTATTATTATTATTATTATAGCTCTTATATACAGATAGAGTTAGGAATCAAAAGTAGTAATTTTTGATGCACAGACATACATACAAAAAGTCAAAGTATTATGCCTTGACTAAGCCACTCCTCTTATAAAGGGAAAAGTGGCTTATGTATAGATTATTATTATACGGGTTTCTAGTTGTGGCAGATGTGTAGTTAAGTGCGATACTGTGTGTGTGTGTGTGTGTGTGTGTGTGTGTGTGTGTGTGTGTGTGTGTGTGTGTGTGTGTGTGACAACAGAGTCTGGTGATTGCCCTTTTGATACTTGACGGCAAATTATCACTTTCCTTGTCATATAAAGAATTGCGCAGAAGTCTAAGGCCGCTTTCACGCCAAAGTGGCACGTCGCACATCAGTTGAAAACGAACATACGGAAATATATGACACCTTTCACACAGAAGTGGCGTGACACCTCCCAAGTACCACGTGCGATCTGCGACGTGAGTCGCACTTGGCACATGGGACGTGTCACGCTACTTCTGTGTGAAAGGTGTCATATATTTTCGGATGTTCGTTATAAACTGGCGTGCTACGTGGCATGCCACGTGTGACGTGCCACTTTGGTGTGAAAGCGGCCTAAAATACTAAAATAGGGGCTAAACCAACTAGGAGCCGGGGAGTTAGGCAGAGCGCCGGAAAAAACAAAACAAAACGCAATACAGCTTACTATCACAACTATTAACCGATTAATGCCTTGTATGGAGTATTACTTTAATGAAATCTTTATTCCCAGATAAGTTTCCAAATTCCCCGAGATTTTGGTAATATACCCTATATGTTGAGAAAATGTATAGATGATATAGTTGTGTCATAATGAAAAACTGAAAGCAAACATGTAATGTTTGCATCTTAAAGCCATGTTCGTGTTCACAGTTACATTTTAAAACATATTTTCGCTAAAGAGAAAACGTGTCACAATAACGGGGTTCAAGTTCAATAAAGCAAAGCAACCTAAAAAAAAAATAATTCTTAGGCTCCTCCCCCATCACCTTGGGGGGGGGAAAAAGTGAAAATTATCGCTCAGTCATGGTGTAAGAACGTGATAAAACTGTCACAAGAGTTGTGTCTGTTGTCTCTTAGCTCCCACCAAGACAGCAGGAATAAACGTAAGCAAAAGGAACTGGCAACATATATCTAGATCAAACAAGCCATGAGCACCAGATACCAGAAAGACCATGCATAAGTATGTCATGAAACTCATCATATGAAGAGAAAAACATATCATTCACATATCCCCTAATCCATTTGTATATAATATATATATATATATATATATATATATATATATATATATATATATATATATATATATATATATATATATATATATCCAAAGTACAGGGTACCTCCTGTCTTCCACACACACACACACACACACACACACACACACACACACACACACATCAAGTTTTTAAGTTGTGTTACCAGAAAAGAGATAAACTGAGTCACTAAATAGCACTTATATGGAGATATAAAAATTCTGTGTGAAGCTTAATTAAAAGTTTTTCTCTTTTTTTTTTCCTCTTTCTTGTCTTCTTTCTATATTCTGTGAGAAGGAGAACATAAAAATGACGCCATCTCTGTCCCAAACCTCTCCCATCCATGGGTCGGTAGGAGGGGTAGCCATTAGGGGACTTAAACAGAAAATCAAGAATTTAGAGGCAATGGTTATAAGCCTTGATGATAAAATTCGGAATATGGATGGAGAAATGAAAGAGAATGAAACACTCAGAGAGCAAATAAGATCTTTGGAGGAAGCAAATAAAGCACAAGGGCAGGAGAGAAAGGAACTAGAAAAAAGAATAAAGAAGCTGGAAGGGGAAAAGAGTCAACTAGAATCTAGAATTTCTAAACAAGAAGATAAAAACAAACAGCTGAATGACAACCTAAAGGAATTAGATGTTAGTTCACTGCTCTCTTCTGAGAGAGACGAGATTGCTGCTTGGAATGTCCAGATTAAGGAAAACATTGAACAGTTCAGAAAAGAGTTCCAGGAGCTGAATATGGAAAATGATGCCATGAAAACTTCCTTTGCTGATGCACTAAAGGGGAATGTGGCAGTAAAAGAGGCTGTAAAGGTGGTGGCACTGGAAAACATACAAACAGTTGACTATAAAGAGACAGTAATCGAAAAAATGAAAGACGTTGTGATGGAAAGGGCAAACCCACTCATCAGACAGGCACTTGATAAGGAGAAGACAGTGGTAATCTCAGGCATAAGTGAATCCCAGGAGCCAACATGGCAGCGGAGACTTGAAGAAAATAAAGCTAGGGTTGTAGACCTGATAAGAAAGCTTGGAGTAGTTTGTGGTCCTGAGGATATTGTAAATATACACCAACTAGGTAAATATTCGAGGGAAGGAAAGCCGAGACCAACAAAAGTAACCTTTGAGAGAGGGGAAACATGTAGGGAAATATTGTTGAGAAAAAAAAGTCTAAAAGACCTTCAAGAATTCAAAGAAGTGTTCATTAGACGATACAGAACACAGGAAGAGATGAAAAAGATCAAAAACTTGTTGCAAGAGGCAAGAAGGTTAAATGAAAGAAATGAAGAAGAGAAGAAAAATTTTCGTTACAGAGTTCTTCCAGACAAAGGGGAGATAAAGAAGATAATGACAGAAGATCAGGGGATGGGGCCTCATTAAGATTGTTATACACAAATGCTGATGGATTAGCTGGTAAGGCAGTAGAATTAAAAGATAGGATTCACAATAGTAAGGCAGATATAGTAGCAATTACAGAGACTAAGTTGAGTGAGGACATAAACAGTGTCACAGTTTTTCCTAATGGCTTCAGAATACTAAGGGTTGAAAGATCTGAGAGGACTGGTGGAGGGATAGCACTGCTCATAAGTGAAAGGATTCAAGTTGAAGAAATAAACTTGGCTATAGAAAGTGAGTTCAAGGAATTTCTTGTTGCTCGCATAAATACTGGCTCAGAGAGCATTATAATAACTGTTGTATACAACCCACCAAGGAACCAAAATAGGCTTGAAGTTTATGAGGAAAGTCATATAGGTACTATTGAAGTCGTAAACTCAGTTGTTAACATGGCACGGGAAAAAAAATGTAGGATTTTGATTATGGGAGACTTTAATCATAAAGAGATAGATTGGATAAATCTTGACCCACACAGTGGTGAGGACTCATTCGGGGCAAGATTCCTAGATTGCGTACAAGGGAATTTCCTACACCAACATGTAATGGAACCAACAAGAGCCAGGGGTGGGGATGAGCCATCACTACTTGATCTAGTGTTCACAGATAATGTGTTGGATATTGAAAATATTGAGTATGAACCACCAATTGGAAAGAGTGACCACTGTGTGTTGTTGATGGAGTATATCATTGAAGATATTCTTCCTGAGAGTAGAGGCACTGAGGACATGAGGAGGAACTATCCGAAAGGAGATTACATCAAAATGAATGAGCTTTTTGCAGTTATTGACTGGAGAACTTTATTTTACAACAAATCTTTACAAGAAATGTATGACATCTTTTGTGAGAAATATGGGAAGATAGTAGATTGCTGCATACCTGTCACCAAAGTAGGTGTAATTCATGCCAGAGAGAAATGGTTCGATAATGGGTGTAAAAGAGCTAAGGAGTGGAGAGACAAATGCTGGAAAAGGTATAGGAGGAAAAAAAACATAAATGCCTGGCAAACCTACAAAAGAGCAAGAAATGACTACCTAAGTAAAAGAAGAGAGGCAGAGAGAGACTATGAGAGGGACATCACCAGGAAGGCTAAAGAAAATCCCAAGCTTTTCCACAGCTTTATCAGAGGAAAACTGAAGGTAAAAGAACAGGTTTTAAGGCTAAAGAGAGCGGATGGAAGCATCACTGAGATGGATGAAGAGATCTGCAAAGAATTGAACAAGGAGTTTCAGTCAGTATTTACAGTAGAAAATACCCCACCCCCTCAGATTGCAGTGATAGAAGCTCAAGGGCCGGTATTAGAGAACATCAACCTTACAGCCACAGAGGTATGCAAAGCGCTGATGGATTTAGATGTTCATAAAGCTACAGGTCCTGATGACATATCCCCTCATGTGCTTAAAAGATGCGCAAACACAATATCAGTGGCACAAAGTATCATATTTAAGGAGTCACTGGAGTCGGGGGAGATTCCAAGATGCTGGAAACAAGCAAATGTGATACCTATCTTCAAAAAGGGAAGGAGGGATATGGCTCTGAACTATAGACCAGTTTCCTTGACCAGCATAGTTTGCAAAGTTATGGAGAAACTACTAAGGAAACATATCTCTCTTCACTTGGAATCCTTCAACTTTTTGTCAGTGAGGCAACATGGCTTCAGAGAAGGTAGATCAACAGTAACAAACTTATTAGAATTTTATGATGAGGTAAGCCAAATCTTACAGGAAAGAGAGGGCTGGGCAGATTGCATATTCCTAGACTTCCAGAAAGCGTTTGACACTGTTCCACATGGGAGACTTATTAGGAAGCTGCAATCAATGGCTAGAATAGGTGGAAATGTTTTAGAATGGGTAAATACTTACTTAGAAGGAAGGGAACAGAGGGTTAGAGTAAGACACTCAGTGTCTGAATGGAGAAGAGTTAGTAGTGGAGTTCCACAGGGTTCAGTTTTAGGGCCACTTTTGTTCCTTGTATATGTAAATGACCTACCAGAGTCTGTAAATTCATTCATGAATATGTTTGCAGATGATGCAAAGATTGTGAAGAGAGTAAAAAATGAGAACAATGGTAGAGAACTTCAGGAGGATCTAAATAATCTGCATGAGTGGTCAGAAAAGTGGCTAATGAAATTCAATACTTCAAAATGTAAGGTAATGAGAATGGGTACAAGTGCAAGAAGGCCCAAGCTTGACTACTCGGTGGCTGGAGTACAACCTCAAGAGACAGAAAATGAGAGAGATCTAGGAGTAAACATGCTGGCAGATTTGTCTCCAGAAATACATATAAATGGCATAGTAAGGGCAGCATATGCATTCTTATCAAATGTAAGGGTAGCCTTCAGGCACATGGACAAGGAAATGTTCAGAAATATTTATGTAACCTATGTGAGGCCAAAACTCGAATATGCAGCCCCCTTTTGGAATCCACAGTTGAAAAAGCACATAGCTAAGCTTGAAAAAGTTCAAAGACATGCCACGAAACTGGTGCCAGAAATACGCAATCTCAGTTACGATGAGAGGCTGAGGGAATTAGACTTACCATCACTCGAAGCTAGAAGAGTGAGGGGGGTATGGTGACAGTCTTTAAATTCCTTCATGGTTATGATAGAGTGGATAGGAAAACTTCTTTGCAGGATGTAAGGAAATACTTTTTCAGTGTAAGAGTAGTTGAGAATTGGAATTCGCTAAGCGAGGAGGTAGTTAATGCTATCTCAATCCATAGTTTTAAGGACAGGTATGATAAGTATCACTAAGTCTAAAATGGAACCGATGAGGAGACGGGAAGATACGAGCTTTGGGCTCTTTCCATTAACCACAATTAGGTAATCACACACACACACACACACACACACACACACACACACACACACACACACACACACACATCTATCTATCTATATATATATATATATATATATATATATATATATATATATATATATATATATATATATATATATATATATATATATATATATATATATATATATGTATATAATATATATATATATATATATATATATATATATATATATATATATATATATATATATATATATATATATATATATATATATATATATATGTCCAAAGTACAGGGTACCTCCTGTCTTCCTCTATTGTTTAAAAAACAATGACACAATTCTATTGTTTGGATGTAAATTAGTTTTAATGTATTGCAAAGTATTTATCTAAGGAAGGTTTTTTCTTTTTTGTTATACATTACAACATTTGTAGATACTTTAATATATTTTGCTTTTTGTCTTTGTGGGAAAGAAAATTCAGAAGAATAGTCTCAGTTATATATATATATATATATATATATATATATATATATATATATATATATATATATATATATAGATAGATAGATAGATAGATAGATAGATAGATAGATAGATAGATAGTAGTCTCTTCGGCAAAATGGTTGCGTCTGCGACTCTGAGGCTGTTTGCAATATCAAAGGCATTTTGCAATATCATATGCAAAATGCCTTTGATATTGCAAACAGAACCGTTATTTTGGATCATTTAGCAACTTTAGGGGTCAAAGGTAAACTACTGCAACTAATTAGATGCTACCTAAGTAGTCGAACCTCTAAAGTGTACTATAAAGGCTATCTTACTTCCAGTGAAAAGGAATTTACACTGGGAACTCCTCAGGGAGGAGTTCTGTCTCCCCTTCTCTTTAACATCTTAATGGATAAGCTTCTCAAGTCTCTCAGACTACCAAATGATGAATGCACCATCATATGTTATGCAGACGACATATGTATAAGGGCACCTTCTGCCAATGATATGCAAATAATACTTAATGAATTTTCTCAAGTATCAAAAGACATTGGTCTTGTCATTTCAACTCCAAAAACAAAGTACTTTTCCAGTATCTCGCAAGAGCCTCACCTTGTATTAAGCAATCAAATGGTTAAGGTGTGCGAAAATCACAAATATTTGGGAATACCAGTTCCTTCTCCCCCTCACACAGAGTATGTCAAAGATTTGTGTGAAAGACTGCAACAGAGACTCAGACCGTTAAAGCTTCTTGCCAATAGGGTATCTGGTGTTGGAATTAACATATGCCGAACTTTCTATCTCGCATATGTCAGGTCATTAGTCGACTATCACACCCTGCAGCTCTGTACTATGACTACCTCTATCTTAAGACCCTTAGAAAAAATTCAGAACAAAGCTATGAGGATTATTCTTGGCTGCCCTATGAGCACCAGAATTATAAATATGCAACATGAATTAAACCTCCCACCTTTGATAGAACATATCAAACAGTCAGCTGTGATATTTGGAGTTAAATTAGCGAAATCAGCTCAGCCTCATCCATGTAATGCTGGTCATTTGCAAGGGCCGCAGTCAGCGCCAACAATCATTAAATCACTAATAAAAAGTAACATACAGTATGAAAGACAAATTCACCCCAAAATATTTAAGCTTATAACCAATGAGACAAAAAAACATAATGTAACACTCTTTACTGAGAGTGGTCCTGCACGATTAATAAATCCTTGCAAGAGGATTGGGCCAGAAATTCTCTTTCCAATATTATCATCTGGTCCGAATGTTGCTCCAATTATTAAAAAACATCAATGGTTAGATGAAATTGAAGCCTTTATTGAAACTAGTTTCCCAACTAACAATGAAACACTCTGCATTTACACTGATGGGTCTCACACAAGCAGTACAGGAGGGTCTGGGTGCAGCATTATAGTTTATGAAAATTTTGAAGGGCAGCAAATATTTGACAAAGCACTGAGTATGCCAAAATGGTCATCAATCACCGAATGTGAAATTGTTGGTCTAAAACTTGCTATTGAACATGCTCTCAGTGCTAGGAGAAATGCTATCATATTCTGTGACTCGCAGAGTGCGCTTCTGTCACTGAGATCATTAAAAAGCTCCTACAAAACTCACATGGCTGAAATTCAAGAGGCTCTTATTGATTGCGCAAAACTTAAACTCCAAGTTAAGTTTTCATGGGTACCCTCCCATGTTGGGATAGTAGGTAATGAAAAGGCTGACAGGCTGGCAAAAATGGCAACTGAGAGTTCAGTGTCTGAATCTATAACCACACTGACTCAGTTTAAAAACAATGTTGTATAATGAGATTATGGAAGAGCAAGAACTTTCTACACTCACACAACATGTAAGCAGCTGTTCGATCCAACATTATGAAAACTTCAGAAGGCTGAGACACAAATACAGCATGGGTAAAATGCTTACAGGTGACTGTGATAGAGTTGCTGCCCGTATAAGACTTGGTTATAGAAATATATGGGAGGTGAATTGCGAGAAAACTGGTAGAAAGCACCCAGAACACTCAAAATGCCATTTATGTGAGTGTGAAGGGGGCAACAATTTAGTACACTACATTACAGAGTGCACAAAGCTTAAGGACTTCAGACCTCTTGGTCTGAGCTACTTTGAACTTTGTGTGCACTTTTGCAACCCAGAGAACTTATATCCTGTACTTAGTGTATACCCAACGTTGAAAATGTAATTCTTTTACCCTCTTCTCCGTCTACATCCTTTCCCACATTTATGTGGGGTCGATGTTTCTGGTCAGTTTTCTCCATTTATTTCTGTCCCATACCTCATCACCCAACAAACCGTTAGACCTCAGGTCATCATTGATGCAATCCATCCACCTACGCATTGGTCTCCCTCTCCTTCTACCCTGTATATCCATTTCCATCACCCTCCTCCCAACATACTGTTCATCCCTTCTGACGACATGACCATACCATCTTAGTCTACTTTCTTGTATATTATCTGATATTTCTATAACTTTGAGAGAAAAAAAAAAGGAGGGAAAGGTGGAGGGAATACCTTCTCTCTCTCTCTCTCTCTCTCTCTCTCTCTCTCTCTCTCTCTCTCTCTCTCTCTCTCTCTCTCTCTCTCTCTCTCTCTCTCTCTCTCTCTCTCTCTCATATGCCTTTTATATACATAAGCCACTTTTCCCCTTATAAGGTGAGTGGCTGAGTAAAGGAATAATGCTCTGACTTTCTGGGAAGAGAAAGTACAGAGAAGGGTTCTTTCATTCCCTTCGCTCCGCCACACTTAGTCTACTCTTACGACACGCAGGGGAACATGGAGGAAGTATTCTAACCCCCTCCCTCAGGAGCTCATATGTATGTATATGTGTACATGTATGTGTATATGTATATGTATAATATGTATGTATTTATATGTATATATGTATGTATATGTGTATGTGTATATGTATATGTATGTGTATGTCTATATGTATCAATAATTACTACTTTTGATTCATAACTCTATCTATATGCAACAGCTGTGGTAGTGATGATGGTAATAATATAATAATAATAATAATAATAATAATAATAATAATATAATAATAATAATAATAATAATAATATATAATATAAGATAATAATTATATAATATAATGATAATAATAATGATGATAATAATAATCATGATGGTGGTAGCAATGGTTGTGATAATAGTGATAATGGATTAATTGACGCAATTCTCTTTCACGTACATAATTTGAAGGGTAGAGAAGGGGAAGGGCTTTCAGTCTTTCTCTTTCTTTTCCTTCCAAATTTATCTTCCATTATATGGCACTGTGTTTATGTGTATGTATGTATGTATGTTCAGGTTTATATGTGTACGTATATGCGATTAAGTACATGCACTTTCCTCTGCTGTGTTACCCTCAGATGACAATGATGTGTATGAGTATGCATGGATGTGTCTTTATCTGTGGTAAGGACGAATAACTCCTTTTGCTGAAATGAATACCACAAACTCTCTCTCTCTCTCCTCTCTCTCTCTCTCTCTCTCTCTCTCTCTCTCTCTCTCTCTCTCTCCTCTCTCTCTCTCTCTCTCTCTCTCTCTCTCTCTCTCTCTCTCTCTCTCTCTCTCTCTCTCCTTGATATGTATGGCTATGAAGCCCCAGTGGTGTTTCTATTGCTCATCTAATTAATGCATGCATATATATATGTATGTATGTATGTATGTGTATGTGTATGTATGTGTATATGTATGTATATATATATATATGTATATGTATATATATGTATATGTATGTGTATGTATATGTGTATGTGTATTTATATGTATATTTACCTACTTATTATTCTAACCTGAAAATTGTTATTCTATATCTGCTTCAAATTGTCTGCAGTAGTACCGTTGGAAAGTGAAATGTAACTTAAATGATAGCACTCAACAAGGGCTATTGAAAATATTGTCACAATGATTACTCTTCAAGTACTCTTCAATTATTACACAATATTTTATTATTAATTACTTGCTATGATATTTAAAATTAATTGCAAATTCTATTAGTATGTTATTTATACATAACCAAATATATTGTAATGTTTATCAACTGCAATATGACTGGGAGTGTCCATGTGCACATGTCCCCATGTACAGTTATCTGAATAAATAAAAAAAAAAAATCTGAGGCGGCAGGTCGAGGGTTCGTGCCCCGTCAAGAACTGAGGTTAGTAAGGGCATACACTCAGGGTAACGATTACATCTGCCAAAACAAGTCCTTCGTAAGAAGGCAACCGTCCTAGCCCTTAGTAGAAAAGGGAGTTCGTGACGTAAAGCCGAATCCATATATATATATATATATATATATATATATATATATATATATATATATATATATATATATATATATATATATATATATATTATGAGTGTGACACCGGGACAGGCAGAAACTGCGTTCATCAATAAAGGCCCGGGCACGAGAAAATTCCAAAAGGAAGGAAAAGAAAAAGGTTTAGGACAAGGCAGAGATGAGGTAATGTCACACAAAAGAAAACGACGGACAGAAAAAAAACAGTCAAAGTACAGAGGACCCAGATATATGGAGGACTAGGCTCTGAGATGACGATAGATCTGCTTTTTGAAGGATGAAAGGTCATAAGAATTAGGAAAGACAAAAGGAGGAGGAGAGTTCCAGAGTCTGGAGGTAGATGGGAAGAAGCAGTCCCTGCACTGACCAATCCGCGAGCTACAAATCTCCACACAGTATATATATATATATATATATATATATATATATATATATATATATATATATATATATATATATATAATATATATATATATATATATATATATATATATATATATAGAGAGAGAGAGAGAGAGAGAGAGAGAGAGAGAGAGAGAGAGAGAGAGAGATACATACTGGTAGAGAACTTCAGGAGGATCTAAATAATCTGCATGAGTGGTCAGAAAAGTGGCTAATAAAATTCAATACTTCAAAATGTAAGGTAATGAGAATGGGTACAAGTGCAAGAAGGCCCAAACTTGACTACTCGGTGGCTGGAGTACAACTTCAAGAGACAGAAAATGAGAGAGATCTAGGAGTAAACATACTGGCAGATTTGTCTCCAGAAATACATATAAATGGCATAGTAAGGGCAGCATATGCATTCTTATCAAATGTAAGGGTAGCCTTCAGGCACATGGACAAGGAATTGTTCAGAAATATTTATGTAACCTATGTGAGGCCAAAACTCGAATATGCAGCCCCCTTTTGGAATCCGCACTTGAAAAAGCACATAGCTAAGCTTGAAAATGTTCAAAGACATGCCACGAAACTGGTGCCTGAAATACGCAATCTCAGTTATGATGAGAGGGAATTAGACTTACCATCACTCGAAGCTAGAAGAGCGAGGGGGGATATGGTGACAGTCTTTAAATTCCTTCATGGTTATGATAGAGTGGATAGGGATAGACATTTTGATATGGCAGGCTCTAGAACTAGAGGTCATAATTTGAAGCTTCGTAAGAAAACTTCTTTGCAGGATGTAAGAAAATACTTTTTCAGTGTAAGAGTAGTTGATAATTGGAATTCGCTAAGCGAGGAGGTAGTTAATGATATCTCAATCCATAGCTTTAAGGACAGGTATGATAAGTATCACTAAGTATAAAATGGAACCGATCAGGAAACGGGAAGATACGAGCTTTGGGCTCTTTCCCGTAAACACAATTAGGTAATCACATAACATTAGAGCGGACTGCTTAATTAGATGAAGTCACAGGCCACCACGTTGAAGAGTGTACAGAGAGAGCGTCTCCTATGGAGGTATTAATTCTCTTTGCCAAACATGAATTACAGAAAAAGTTGTTTGCAGACTTGATGTGCAAGTTTTCGAGGGCAAATAACCTCCATAGTCAAACGGTTAAATAAGCAAAGATGGAAAAAACAATTCTTGAAAAAACACGATAGTTTGGGAAGAGCTGCTGTAACAAACGCCAAAACATCATTATCCAAGAATTAATCCTCAACAACAAGTTGTTGATGTTTTCAGAGTTGTATTTACAATAAAAAAATAATATTTTTTTCTTATTATTTTATATTACAGTGCCACTGCGGGTCTCGGTAGCTCAGTGGTAGACCGTGTGAGTCGGAAAGCAATTAACGAAGTTTGATCCCACCGCGGGGCCTTTTGAAGGGCATCCAGTCTTTGATTCCCAGCTCTAACGTGTCTGCGTCCACCCTCATTCGCATTGACTAAGTATAAAAAAAGAGGTATACTTTTAATAAACAGGATCATAGTATATTGTAAAAGTAGTAGTATTTAACATTTACGTATATACTCAAATATTTATTTTCCAAAATACATTTATATATGCATATACACTGACACACATATGTATGCAATTCTCTCTGCCAGTACTGGTTTCAGTCATGAAAAAAACAAACATACCAGTATCCTATAAGTATCCGCTTATGATAATCTATATAACGCGTTTAAAGGGGGGTTTACACGGTCACGCGGCTCGTCGAACGCGGTTCGACAAACAAGTGTTTGAAGTGATGTTCGAACGTGTGAACGGGGTATTTGGTTGTCGAACACGTTTGTCGAACGTGTTCAACAACCATATACCCCGTTCACACGTTCGAACATCACTTCAAACACTTGTCTGTCGAACCGCGTTCGGCGAACCGTTTGACCGTGTAAACCCCCCTTCATATTACAGGAAGTCGCAAAGGATGCTTACGCTTATCCTCATTTTACGTCACTTTAAGTCCCCATTATTGGGGCGGACACAGTGTGTGGGTGGGTAATTAAGGTTGGATACCCCTCCTATCGCCCAAGGTGGGCTACCGTGGCCCATCCTGTACTGCGGTCCGATTAGAACGGAATTGGAACGTTTCACAATTCCAAGGTAATGGAAGACGAACAAAAAACCTGAGGACTGAGTGGTCACAGTGCCCCACCTGCGGGCCACAAGTGGAAGGTCCGCTCACCCTCAAGGGTGAACATCCAACAACAACAACAACAACGAGTGGTCACAGAGTACATTTTGCGTTCCGGTTGTCTGTTGCATTGTTCTCACGGGGGGAAGAATCCTATGGCTTTAACACATGGTCCGTTCTCCTGGTCGGTTTCTATGTTTATTTACTATTGCACTTATTCTTTAAAACTTTTATCTTTCCATAAAACTATGTTTTCATTTGGCGTCTACAGTTTTTTTTGCTCACTGAATTCCAATTACATACTATTCTTGCTCTAAAAAAAATTACTTCCTAACAAACAGGAATTTTCAAATGAATCCTGCAACTGTAACCCCTAATTCTGAAGCCATCCATTTCAAAGTAATACTCAGAAAGATCAAAGACAGTAAACAGATTAGGTTATCCTCTAGTTCTATAGCCCTTCATTTCCAAGTAACGAAGAATTCACAGACTTTAATAGCTTAGGATATATAGTTCAAGAGCCATCTATTATAAAGCATTGCTCCGGAAAATTCTCTAACAATAATAGATAAGGTCAGGTTAAGTTGGTGTGCTGCTGGTGGTGGTTAGAGTAAAAAACAGTCAGAATGAGAATGCTTGATTCGCCATCTGACTTGGGTGAATATAAAAGAAAAACTACATAAATCAATAAATAGGACTCTCTCTCTCTCTCTCTCTCTCTCTCTCTCTCTCTCTCTCTATATATATATATATATATATATATATATATATATATATATATATATATATATATATATATATATATATATATATATATATATATATATATATATATATATATATATATACTTATCTCCGATCGCCAGTACGGCTTCCGCAAGGCAAGATCAACTGGCGACCTCCTGTCCTATCTTACTCAAGTATGGTCATCTTCTCTGAGGATCTATGTGGAATCCTTTGTCGTCACCCTTGATATCTCTAAGGCTTTTGACAGAGTCTGGCACAAGACTCTGTTAGCCAACCTCCCTGCCTATGGCTTTACCCCTTTTCTCTGTTCTCTGATTTCCAGTTATCTTTCTGACCGTTTTATATCTGTTACCAGTGGTGTTCCATAGGGTTCTGTTCTTTCACCTACTCTGCTCCTTCTCTTCATCAATGATATTTTACAATCTTTAACTTCCTCTCTTCTTCATGCCTTTGCTGACTATTTTACCTTTCACTTTTCCTCTGCCTTTTCTTCACAACCGTCATCTGCTACTCGTAATCAGACTCGTATCACTCTTTCTTCTACTCTTGGTGGGGCACCCAAAATTTAGTTAAATTCAATACCTCCAAGACACACTTTCTGGCTATCTTTTTATCTTTTTCTCCTCCTGATAACCCTATTGTCTTCGAAACTAACGACATTTACCCTCTTAATTCTATCAACATATTAGGAATCCATATAGCCTCTAACTTGTCTTGGAGAAATCACATAATCCAAATTTCTAAATCTTCATCCAAAATGTTGGGAGTTCTGCTTCGTTTTCGTCATAACTTTTCCATTTATAGTTACTTAAAATCTATAAAGGTCTTATCCATCCCTGCTTAGAATACTGCTCACACTTCTGGGGTGTTTCTTTTTGTACTTATCTCCTTGATAGGGTTGAATATAAGGCAGTCAGACTCATTAATGATCCTTCTTTTTCGCCATAAGGTATCATCCCTTTCTCTTTTCTATCGCCGCTCTGATGAGGTAAGCCAAATCTTACATGAAAGAGAGGGCTGGGCAGATTGCATATTCCTAGACTTCCAGAAAGCGTTTGGCACTGTTCCACATGGGAGACTTATTAGGAAGCTGCAATCAATGGCTAGAATAGGTGGAAATGTTTTGGAATGGATAAAAACTTACTTAGAAGGAAGGGAACAGAGGGTTAGAGTAAGACACTCAGTGTCTGAATGGAGAAGAGTCAGTAGTGGAGTTCCACAGGGTTCAGTTTTAGGGCCACTTTTGTTCCTTGTATATGTAAATGACCTACCAGAGTCTGTAAATTCATTCATGAATATGTTTGCAGATGATGCAAAGATTGTGAAGAAAGTAAAAAACGAGAACAATGGTAGAGAACTTCAGGAGGATCTAAATAATCTGCATGAGTGGTCAGAAAAGTGGCTAATGAAATTCAATACTTCAAAATGTAAGGTAATGAGAATGGGTACAAGTGCAAGAAGGCCCAAGCTTGACTACTCGGTGGCTGGAGGACAACTTCAAGAGACAGAAAATGAGAGAGATCTTGGAGTAAACATACTGGCAGATTTGTCTCCAGAAATACATATAAATGGCGTAGTAAGGGCAGCATATGCATTCTTATCAATTGTAAGGGTAGCCTTCAGGCACATGGACAAGGAAATGTTCAGAAATATTTATGTAACCTATGTGAGGCCAAAACTCGAATATGCAGCCCCCTTTTGGAATCCGCACTTGAAAAAGCACATAGCTAAGCTTGAAAAAGTTCAAAGACATGCCACGAAAAAGTTCAAAGACATGCCACGAAACTGGTGCCAGAAATACGCAATCTCAGTTATGACGAGAGGCTGAGGGAATTAGACGTACCATCACTCGAAGCTAGAAGAGTGAGGGGGGATATGGTGACAGTCTTTAAATTCCTTCATGGTTATGATAGAGTGGATAGGGATCGATATTTTGATATGGCTGGCTCTAGAACTAGAGGTCATAGTTTGAAGCTTCGTAAGAAACTTCTTTGCAGGATGTAAGGAAATAGTTTTTCAGTGTAAGAGTAGTTGATAATTGGAATTGGCTAAGCGAGGAGGTAGTTAATGGTATCTCAATCCATAGCTTTAAGGACAGGTATGATAAGTATCGCTAAGTCTAAAATGGAACCGATCAGGAGACGGGAAGATACGAGCTTTGGGCTCTTTCCCGTAAACACAATTAGGCAATCACATTAGGCAATTAGGTAATCACACACACGCTATCTCAATCCATAGTTTTAAGGACAGGTATGATAAGTATCACTAAGTATAAAATGGAACCGATCAGGAGACGGGAAGATACGAGCTTTGGGCTCTTTCCCGTAAACACAATTAGGTAATCACACACACACACACACACACACACACACACACACACACACACACACATGTATATATATATATATATATATATATATATATATATATATATATATATATATATATATACATATATATATATATATATATATATATATATATATATATATATATATATATATATATATATATATATATATATATATATATATATATATATATATATATATATAAGCCTAATGTATCATGCGTAATTTTCTTTATTTCTTCCCGAAAACTGAAGTATATACAAATTACGAAATATGAATGTTATAGTAAAAAACAAACCTTTAATACCAACAAATGTCTTCCTTCACTTAAGGTATTTTCTATGCCTACATCTGCACCGAATATTTTGGCGCATTCGTTACACATCTCTTATTGCCCATTCACATCAAACAAGTCACTACACTTCTCAACGCTGTGTCTCTCTGTTTTACAGCCATGATGCCTGGGCCTGTCCGTCTCAGTATTAAAAAAAAAAATGGTGGATTGAGTACATTTGGGAGTATGATGAGCCTTTAAGAAAAAGAAATGAGAGCATACGATTCAGATGTGTATTGAGAGAGAGTGATTCACTACACTGTTTAAAGAGAAAGATGTGAATAAATATACATGGGTCACAAGAGGTGGTAGAATAGATGAGAGAGCATTATTGGATTATGTAATCGTGGATTTAAGGGTGGATATAAGATTACTGGATGTGAATATGTTAAATGCAGTTAATAATGGACGTCTGACCAATATCTGTTGGCAGGAAGAGTGTGCGAGTGGAAAAAAGTTACAGAAAGAGGAGAAAGGAGGGAGATGGAGGTGTACTATAAAGTGAAGGAATTAAATGCAAAAGAGAAAGAATGTCAGTATCAGACAAGTTTGAGAACGCTGCAGACTTCTTTGCAAAAATTTAGCTCCAAAAAGGATGTCTATCATAGGTCTTCAATGTATGTCTTCAGCCCGTACATACATTCGTATGAATTCATCATTAGACACTCTGCTCCTTAATGAAATGTAAAAAATCATTCAAGTTTTTTTCAACAAATTATGCTGATCACCATTTGTATACTGAAAGGAAGCATTAGCTTGTTCAAATTCATTTATAAGAAGGGAGGCAAATACCAAACAGATAATTTGACCTAGCAATTAGCATTTTAAGCAGTATTCTGAAGGTGTATTTTTTAGTATACCCCAAGACCTGAAATATCAACTAATCTGGATGTAAGTTCATCCCATTGAGTGGTAACCAAGTAAATAATTTCCCCAATTATCAAATAGTCTCTGTTGAACTGAGAAAATAAGAGAGATAAAGTTGAGGAATATTAGCATCCATTACATGAAACAGTTTATCATAGTCACTCATTCCCTCAGAACTAAATTTAAACCACAATACAATTTCACTGAGGAGAGATGTAAAGGCAATTCGTTAAAGACATACTCTCCAGACTGACAAACTGTGGCATATACATTTTAGCAAAATTCACTTAGAAGTATGTTCTCATATCTTTGTGTACAGAGTTGTAAATTGCATATGAATAAAATGCACCATCAGTATCCAGCCCTATATATATTCCTAAACGGAAAACGTGTTCATAAAAATAAGATTTGATGTCCGAGAAGTGTGGTACTGACAGTTGTGTCACGAAGTTTGTTAACATTGGCGGAATATCTTCTGTGAAATATCTCAATCACACATAATAGCAATTTCGGGCAAAAGCTGGCAAGCCAGCTATAAATTGGCATTTTATGACCAATTATTTTGTACCATAAGAAATGGCATTTTTTCAGGAAACATGAGATTTCTGGCAAAAAATGCCATTTATGGCGAGACCTAGCTACCCCGGTGTAGAGATGAGTGATGCAGTGGCAGATTCAAGATCACCACACAGGCACACATTAGCAAGAGGGTCTGCCCCTCTCTTTTTCCCTCTTTATTTCATTTTTGTGCTTTTTCCCAAAAATCCATCCCATCCTATTCCCCCCTCTCTAGTGATGACATCCTAAATAGGGCTAAGAGGGTTCACTCGAAGCAGTCACTAATTCCCCTCCCCCCTCCTATCCCGGTTATCTGTATTTGCATCCGTAAGAAAACATGCCTCTGGCAGACTTAGCTCAATAAGAGTACTGAGGGAAAGTTTGTAACTGTGATAAACTCTACTGATCAGTGCTGATATAACAAATAACTGTCATCCTCGGACTACACGAAAAATTGTTTTCATCAGCTAAACAACAAAGGTTAAAAAAGAAGACTCCCGTGGCTCCTCGTACATCTGTTTCCGTTGACATTAATCCAAATGGGAAGAGGGCACGGAGTAAAGAATTTCTATGCCATAGTCCTTCAAAGAAGTGGTGAAGTGGCAGATCAATAGCAAGAAAGTGCAAGAACCAGATATTTGAATCCAATGGAAGGATTTGCACTAATAAAACGATCAAACTGTGTAATGCAGTGGAAAAGGAAACTTATTAGAAGTCAAGAACCTCATTCAAGCAAATGGCCAAGCAGTCAGAGAAGCCAACACTCAATATACCCTGCTACATACAGCAGCCAAAGTGTACAGAACTTATATAGCTGCCTTCCTTCTCAAGTTTATACAGCTCACTGTCGTAAATACAGATAGCCAAACACCATGCCATCTGGCTGTGATGCTTGGACTTCTAGAAGTTTTGCAAATACTTCCGGTTGATGGAGAGATGACTCACATTCTTAGAGATGTGAATGGGAAGTCTTACAGAGATTTCTTGCCTTTCCATTATTCAATGCAGTCTTGTGGAGGAAAAACATTCAAATTGAAGAATTACTGACACTCAGAACAGACCCAGATTACAATACTGGAAAGATGGTAGATGGGACTCTTCCTCAAAAGCATAATGTTAAAACTGCTAGGCAGTTGGCCAGTGCCTTTGTAAGAGACTTCATTGTTCAAATGTTTCCTGAGAAAGCTTCTGTTGTGATTAGTGAGTATAGCTTACCTCAAAGTCAAATGGCTGGATCTTTGAGGATAAAGGTGAAATCAACAGTGCATGAAATCTCGAACATTGACATCTACCACTTGACAGCATGTGGTGTTCCACAGGGCTCTGTTCTTTCACCTACTCTCTTCCTTCTCTTCATCAATGATCTTCTACAATTCCCATCTTCCTTTCTTCTTCATGCCTTTGCTGATAATTATACCCTTCACTTTTCCTCTGCCTTTTCTTCTCAACCTTCATTTGCTACTCGTAATCAGTCTCGTATCACTCTTTCTTCTACTTTCAACTCCGATTTGCAGAGGGTATCTGAATGGGGCACTCAAAATTTAGTTAAATTCAATTCCTCCAAGACACGGTTTCTGGCTATCTCTTTATCTTCTTCTCCTCCTGATAACCCTATTGTCTTCGACATGAACGAAATTTACCCTCTTAATTCTATCAACATATTAGGAATCCATATAGCCTCTAACTTGTCTTGGAGAAGCACATAATTCAAATTTCTAAATCTTCATCCAAAAAATTGATGGTTTTGAATCGTTTTCGTCATTGCTTTTCCTCTTTACAATTATTTAAAATTTATAAAGGTCTTATCCGTCCTTGCTTAGAATACTGCTCTCGCATCTGGGGTCTTTTTCATAGACTTATCTCCTTGATAGGGTTGAACCTAAGGCAGTTAGACTCATTAATGATCCTTCTCTTACTTCTAATCTGGATTCTTTTTCTCTTCGCCGTAAGGTATCTTCCCTTACTCTTTTCTATCACTACTACTTCCATAACTGCTCTGATGAGTTGGCGAGTTACATCCCTCCCCCACTGCCGAGGCTGCATAACACTCGCCAAGTGGCCTCATCTCAGAGGTAGTTTGTGGAGATTTGTAGCTCGCGGATTGGTCAGTGCAGCAGCTGTTTCTTCCCATCTACCTCCAGACTCTGGAACTCTCTTCCTATTTCTGTCTTTCCTAATTCTTATGACCTATCATCCTTCAAAAAGCAGATCCATCGTCATCTCAGGGCCTAGTCCTCCATATCCATATGTCCTCTGTTCTTTGACTGTTTTTTTCTGTCTGTCGTTTTCCTTTGTGTGACATTATCTCATCTCTGCCTTGTCTTTAACCTTTTTCTCTTCCTTCATCTTGGTGTTTTCTCGTGCCCTGGCCTTTATTGATGAGGGCAGTTTTTGCCTGTTCCGGTGTCATGCCCCCATAAAAAAAAAAACTAGAGGGTATGCTTATATCCTTAGCTAAGAATCCCTCAAAAATTGACTGGACTTAGTCTTGGAAGCCTCTCTAACAGATACCTTGAATTACGCTAATGTTTACACTCAGACGGGTTTTACACGTGATGTACACACATGATTAACAAATGACAAAAGCATTAATTCACTAAGAAGAGTGAGAAATAAAAACATAAAATAATGTTGGATGTGATGTCTTTGTAAGAATGGAAGCGTGTATATAAGGTAAGCTTGAAAAGCGAAGAGACAACTTGAATAAGAGCTGAGAGAGTTAACTCGATGCCGTCACTAATTTTACCCCTCATCCTATCTCGGAGAGAAATGTGGAAGTGTATGAAGGTAGAGTGAAGAGGGTGGTTAGTGGGAGTTGGTAGGAGAGGCACAGAAGAGAGAGGATGTGAGATAGGGTAGATGCTTATCTCAGAATTTTGAAAGCAATGAATAGAGTTCTTCTCTCTCATATTTTATAACACATAAGAAAATACACGGGTAACAATATAAAGCTCTTATTCACTCATAACCGGAATACTAACTCATGGCAGGAACACAACGTGTGTATGATTACCTAATATTGCTTACGGGAAAGAGCCCTAAGCTCGTATCTTCCCGTCTCCTGATCGGTTCCGTTTTATACTTAGTGATACTTATCATACCTTTCCTTAAAACTATGGATTGAGTTAGCATTAACTACCTCCTCGCTTAGCGAATTCCAAGACTAAAAAAAAGTACTTCTTTACATTCTGCAAAGAAGTTTTCTTACCAAGCTTCAAACTATGACCTCTAGTTCTAGAGCCAGCCATATCAAAATATCGATTCCTATCCACTCTATCATAACCATGGAGGAATTTTAAGACTGTCACCATATCCCCCCTCAATTTTTTAGCTTCGAGTGATGGTAAGTCTAATTCCCTCAGCCTCTCATCATAACTGAGATTGCGTATTTCTGGCACCAGTTTCGTGGCTTGTCTTTAAACTTTTTCAAGCTTAGCTACGTGCTTTTTCAAGTGTGGATTCCAAAAGGGGGTCTGCATATCTAGTTTTGGCCTCACATAGGTTACATAAATATTTCTGAACAATTCCTTGTCCATGTGCCTGAAGGCTACCCTTACATTTGATAAGAAAGCAAATACTGCTCTTACTATGCCATTTATATGTATTTCTGGAGAAAAATCTGCCAGTAAGTTTACTCCTAGATCTCCCTCATTCTCTGTCTCTTGGAGTTGTACTCCTGCCACCGAGTAGTCAAGCTTGGGCCTTCTTGCACTTGTACCCATTTTCATTACCTTACATTTTGAAGTATTGAATTTCATTAGCCACTTTTCTGACCACTCATGGAGACTATTTAGATCTTCGTGAAGTTCTCTACCATTGTTCTCGTTTCTTACTTTCTTCACAATCTTTGCATCATCTGCAAACATATTCATGAATGAATTTACAGACTCTGGTAGGTCATTTACATATACAACGTACAAAAGTGGCCCAAAAAACTGAACCCTGTGGAACTCCACTACTAACTCTTCTAATTCAGACACTGAGTGTCTTACTCTAACCTCTGCTCCCTTCCTTCTAAGTGAGAGAGAGAGAGAGAGAGAGAGAGAGAGAGAGAGAGAGAGAGAGAGAGAGAGAGAGAGAGAGAGAGAGAGAGAGAGAGAGAGAGAGAGAGAGAGAGAGAGAGAGAGAGAGAGAGAGAGAGAGTGAATTTAGCCTTGAGACTTACCTAAACCTTCAAGATAATGAAGGACAGTCAGTCCATTTTCCTATCTGCTATTATATTGTCCATTCAAGCTCCTTGCAAAATACCTTTATGAAGATTCGAAAATGTTATTTTCATCACCAAAAATTTATAGTGGACAAATGAATATTGAATATGCGAACATGTTCTGTCAAATGCATCTCTGAAACAATACTGCGTTGCTCTAACGCCTTAAAATTCACAACAGCAAAGAAAGCTGTGCGCATTTAACTATACATAAACATAGTCACGTATAACTACATTCTTTGTAGAATATCTAAACTACAAGCAAAGGTCCACAACAACAACAACAACTAAAATAATTTCATATGAGCAAGTGTGCACCCTAGCTGGTGACAGAGCATTAATTTACAATATTGTAAGACCTTCATATGGCACAATGAAAAAGGGTTTTGAAAAATACAATCACTCATATATGACTATCGAAAGACATACGGCTCAGAGAGTATTAACAAACGGTGAAGGAACAATACCCCGGAGTTAGTGCAAGTAAGTACTGTTACAGACGCTACTAAACATGCAGAAAATTAATTTATATTCTGAATTTTTACTTGCTTTGCATTCCAGAGATTATGAATAACTCCTAATGTAACAATGATTACAAAATGTCATAGAATTTAGAGAGAAAGTCATATGCTTTCACTAAAGCTTAAATGTCAGGAGACAAAATCATAAGATTAAAAGCGAATTAAAGTTTGAGAATAAGTTGTTAGGAACAGAGTAAAAATTTTTATAAGAATTGAAACTACACAATGCAATGATATCTACTGATTAAAGTAAATTTATCGAATTAAATTATATTCTCTATGGGAAAGTAAGAAAAATTAGTCTCGTAGAAATAATATGGCGCAATGGTATACAGTATCATATGAAAATATATCGACTATGTATCATGAAAGGCAAACTTTCACTTTTCACTAGAAGCGTCTTCATGTATTTGTTCAATTAAAATAGTTGACATTACAATTGTTTAGGCGAACATCGAACTTTGAGCTTTAATTTTGAATGAACAGTAAGAACACCTTTACAGTGTATCATATGCCTGTCTGTATGTATGTTTTTTTGTTTTTTTTAAAGAGTGTGACACCGGGACAGGCAGAAACTGCCTTCATCAACAAAGGCCCGGGCACGAGAAAATACCAAGACATAGGAAAAGAAAAAGGTTAAGGGCAAGGCAGAGATGAGGTAATGTCACACGAAGGAAAACGACAGACAGAAAAAAACAGTCAAAGTAAAGAGGACCCAGAGATATGGAGGACTAGGCTCTGAGATGATAGATCTGCTTTTTGAAGGATGAAAGGTCATAAGAATTAGGAAAGACAAAAGGAGGAAGAGAGTTCCAGAGTCTGGAGGTAGATGGGAAGAAGCAGTCGCTGCATCGACCATTCCGCGAGCTACAAATCTACACGCAGTACCTGTGAGATGAGGTCGCTTGGCGAGTGCTACGCAGTCTCGGCAGCGGAGGAGGAATGCAACTCGCCAACTCATCAGAGCAGCGATGGAAGTAGTAACGATAGAAAAGCGAAAGGGAAGATACCTTACGGTGAAGAGAGAGAGAATCCAGGTTAGAAGTAAGAGAAGGATCATTAATGAGTCTGACTGCCTTAGATTCAACCCTATCAAGAAGATAAGTAAAGGAAGAAGCACCCCAGATGTGTGAGCGGATAAGACCTTTGTAAATTTTAAGTAACTGCAATAAGGAAAAGTAATAACGAAAACGAAACAAAACCCCCAATTTTTTGGATGAAGATTTAGAAATTTGGATTATGTGATTCCTCCAAGACAAGTTAGAGGCTATATGGATTCCTAATATATTGATAGAGTTAAGAGGGTAAATTTCATTAGTTTCAAAGACAATAGGGTTATCAGGAGGAGAAGAAGATAAAGAGATAGCCAGAAACTGTGTCTCGGAGGCATTGAATTTAACTAAATTTTGAGTGCCCCATTCAGATACTCTCTGCAAATCGGAGTTAAGAGTAGAAGAAAGAGTGATATGAGACTGATTACGTTGTGAAGAAGGTTGTGAAGAAAAGGCAGAGGAAAAGTGAAGGGTAGAATCATCGGCAAAGGCATGAAGAAGAGAGGAAGATGGGGATTGTAGAAGATCATTGATGAAGAGAAGGAAGAGAGTAGGTGAAAGAACAGAGCCCTGTGGAACACCACTGGAAACAGAGAAAGGGCTAGATGTCGCGCCATCAACAACTACAGATATAGAACGGTCAGTAAGAAAACTGGAAATCAGAGAACAGAAAGAAGGGGTAAAGCCATAGGCAGGGAGTTTGGCCAAAGAGCCTTGTGCCAGACTCTGTCAAAAGCCTCAGAGATATTCTTTGTGATGACAAAGGATTCCCCATAGTTCCTCAGAGAAGATGACCATACATGAGTAAGATAGGACAGGAGATCACCAGTGGATCTTGCCTTGCAGAAGCCATACTGGTGATCGGAGATAAGTGAGTTAGATTCAAGGCGTTTCAAGAAGTGAGCATTGAGCCAAGTTTCGAAAGCTTTAGCAATAGAGGAGGTTAGAGCAATAGGTCGGTAGTTAGAAGGAATAGAGCGGTCACCCTTCTTAGGAACAGGTTGAACTAGACCATGCTTCCAAGATGAAGGATAGATACTGGTTGACAGAATGAGGCGAAAAAGACGGCAAAGCACGGGAGCCAGTTCATCTGCAAACTCTTTAAGAAACCTTGCAGGGATACCATCGGGACCAGATGCCTTGTTTGTCTTTAGTGAGCGAAGAACCTTATGAACTTTGCGTGAAGAAAGGATAAGGGAGGGCATAGGGTTAGAGAGGGGAAAAGACTGAGGAACAGGTGCGCTGGAATCGTTGATAGAAGAGTTGGCAGAAAAATGAGAGCCAAAGAGAGTGGCTTTGTCAGTGGGAGAGCAAGCTATAGAACCATCAGAACGAATGAGAGGGGGAAAGCTTGAGTTACAGAAGTTTTTGGAGAGGTTTTTGGCTAAGGACCAGAGGCATTTGTCAGTGGGAGAGGAGTTAAGGTCATCAACTTTCCTTCTTATAAAGGAAGCCTTAGACCTTCGAATCTGAGCTGTACAGCGATTCCTAGCTATAATAAAAGCAGAGCGAGTTAAATCGGAAGGAGAACTTGGTAAGATTGGTGAGCCTGATTCCTAGCCTGGATAGCCATGGAGCAGGCACGGTCATACCAAGGTTTAGGGGGAGAGAAAGTTTTTGTAGAAGAGGGGATGTACGCCTCCATTCCCTCGGTCATGATCTCGGCAACTTTTACAGCTACCTGATCAGGGTTGCGGGACCAAAAACAGTAGTCATCCCATGGGAAGTCAAAGAGAAAGTTACGCAAATTTTCGTATTGGGTTCGCTCAAAGTGACAAAGGCGGCGTTGAGTAGGAGGGATTGGTGGTGGGGGAGCGAAAATGGAAGATACAGAGATCATGGAGTGGTCAGATTATGTCACGGACTCCTTTTTCTAGTAAGGATTATGACAGTGCTTGAGAAGGATTTTAGTTTTGGCAAATGCGACTGTTACCGTAAATGAATGCCCTTTCTAACCTCAACTATGGTGGACCTCGAACCCAAAACCTGCCCAAAGTCAAAAGAGTTATCACTCCACCACGGCGGCCACTATCTATGTATACGTAATTTGCTATAATTATCTGCATTTATCTAATTGATAAATAACTACATGTATTCATAGGGTTGTAGAAAAACACTACCTCCAATAATTAATTTCCTGAGAGAGAGAGAGAGAGAGAGAGAGAGAGAGAGAGAGAGAGAGAGAGAGAGAGAGAGAGAGAGAGAGAGAGAGAGAGAGAGAGAGAGAGAGAGAGAGAATGAATTTTGATCAACATGTTGACAAAATCTTGGAGATTGAACCCTAAAACAAATATGTGCACTAAGAACGTTTTTAAAGGACTTGCTACATAGTCTAAATGTGAGGAAACTTGAAAAAGCTAATTGCATTCATACTTGAAAAGAAATGGGAGCATCAATGATTAAAAAAGAAGAGCTTGACAAGGAGTCGGGGAATTACGAGCATAAGGCTCTTTCCGTAAACACACATGGATAAAGAAATTTTAAGAGTATGTACATGGATTACGTGGGACCTGAGCTTGAATATGCATCTCCCTTCTGTATTCTGCACTTGAAAGAACACATTGAAGAGCTTGAGGTAGTTCAAAAACATCTAATGCAACAAAACAGTTTCCAGAGATAGGAAACATCAGTATTAAGGGAAGGTAGAGGGAATTAAACGTACCAACATATAAAGCCAGAAGAACGAGGAGAGATATGGTAACTTTTTAAATTCCTCCTCGGCCCTGAGAAAATTGATGGGAAGCAAAACTCTGACATGGTTAATACTAAACTAGAAGTCATAGTTTGAAGATTTGCATTAAAAAAAACACCTTTTTTGTAGGCTGTTGGTTCACTTAGAGAAGAAAGAGTAAATGCTAAATATATTTATAGTTTTCAAAAGATGTCATGTTTTAGTTGATTTAAAAAAAAAAGGAGACAGTATATGATTAGGGACATACATAACAACAACACATGGGGGTCCTATAATTTAAGGTCACCGCTTGAAGATTCATAAAGCAAAATAATTTTGCAAGATGTAAGAAGGTACAATTTTAGCATAAGAATAGATAGAATTTGCTTTACGAGAAAAATGTCGAAGCTGAAACATTCACAGTAGAAGTAAAGCAAACAGAAGTGTATACTCAACTCTATAATCTGGCAAATACCAATGATCCCAATAAATTCTCTTGACGGGGGTCAGGGTAAGCCAGGGAAGCCTAAGGTCTGGCTTAGGAATTTAGCATTTAGTAATGGTTTGATCTTGCTAGTTATATATGGTGTGCATAAGTGTAATTTTGAACTATTGTTTACAGTTACGAAAAATGGGAATTATATTTTCTACTCTGATGTAGTTTTCCCTTTGGTTGGGGTAATCCTACTGATCCTAGCATGAGATGGTAATAGTTATGAAAAAATATAAATATATTTATAAGATACTCTATATATTCGGTAACAAGTTTGATATGGAAATATCATTCTTCTACCTCGCTTGTAATAATTAGGTGCATCCACAGATTTCACTGGCATTAGCAGACTTATTTGGTGCCAATGGCTATCAAGAAAAGTTGTGACACCTTTTATGCAGATTTAATTGGGTAATGTGTGCAAAAAATTATTAAATAAAGAAATAAGTAAATAAAAATATAAAATTAAATGAATACATAAACATACTGTACAAACATATAAATATACTTTGTATATGATGATGAACTGCAGGTTCAAGACTGTAAGACAAAAATGCCAGTATACAAATACACTTGATTAACTGTGAATAAATTGATCCCATGCTTTCATATCTTGGCTTAAAATTGGCTTTAAAGATATTTTTCTCATAATGGTTAATTTAGTAGTAATAATGCAACAGCAACAAAATGAGAATCTGACATCTTCTATGACATAGTGCTTACGCCTTACATTACTTGTGAATTGCATATTTATGAATTTTCTAGTGATACGCATTTATCCTTGAAAAGGATAAACTTTACGTTAGTGGGTGTATTGCCAGGTAAATGGCATTACTGAAATGAGTGTTTAAATTTGTATACTTAAGTAGCTAAAGCAAATATGTATAAAATTATTCTTTTGACAGATATTCAAAACCGGGAAATCGCTCCCACAAGATTGACAACTCGATTTCCTTACCACAGCCTGGGTAGGTGTAAAGGAGGGACTCTGAGAGGTGTAGACATGCAAACATTAAAAATAAGTGCAAAGAGCTTCCAGAATTGGTAAAAATTTGGATTGAAAAAAAAAAAAAATAAAAGCTAAGAGGAGTGGTTGAGGTATGTGTGGCTCGTGGTGAATGCATGTTTTTTGGCTCGGTCACCCCCCTTACAAGGGGGAATGAGACCATGTATATATATATATATATATATATATATATATATATATATATATATATATATATATATATATATATATATATATATATATATATATATATATATGCAAAATAAACTGTTATATCACAGCACAATAATGGGCCTTTTTTGCTTCATATATATATATATATATATATATATATATATATATATATATATATATATATATATATATATATATATATATATATATATATATATATATATATATATATATATATATATATATATATATACTTCATACCCATATGCCCTGAATTTAGCAGTCTTCTTGTATGATGGTACAACTATTTTAAGTAAAAATACTGCAAAAGCTACCTACATTTAAATAAGAAAATAAATACATTAAGTAAACTAATAGGAGCACATGAATTATTTATCTCATTCCATATGTTAATTGGATATTTAAATTTTCTCTCAGAGCTTTGTGCCCGCATGTGGAGGAACAGTCAATACTGATTCAACAAATTTGTGTATCAATATAAAAGGCCCGATTTAGCCACTCCGTCATAATGGACTTAAACGCTTCTTCCGAGGGACCGGAAGTCGGTGTAAATGCCAAGAATATATCAAATAAAAGTGAATCCAGAACAGAATTGGTCGAACTGAAGAGAGAAGTTGGTTTATGGAATGGAGTTGGTATCACTGTTGGATCAATGATTGGCTCAGGAATATTCGTATCTCCTGGAACTGTACTAAAATACTCTGGCAGCATCGGAATGTCCTTGATCGTGTGGGTTCTTTCAGGTTTAATGTCAATGTGTGGCGCAATGTGTTATGCAGAACTAGGTAAGAAGGCTACTTTGGTCACTGATAGTTTTGTTTACAATTTCAGTAATTGAGAGGTAAAGAGTATATATAAATTTCATTATCACAGAGATATTCATTATCTTTATTCAATATAGAAAAAGAATCATATTGATATATTTACCTGGGAATAATTCACAGCCTTCTATGAAGCATTTTTGCGCATTTTTATTTTTTTAGCTAAAGATGTCCTTGTGTGTTTGTAATGCTACATTCCTTGTAATTGGAAGGAACTCTTTCATTAATGCTTAAAATTCATCTAATTTTCAGGAACAAAGATACAAAGGAGTTAAGGAAACAAAAACATTCTGGAAGTCTTTCAACTTTCAGTACAAAACACTGCAACATCTATTTTTCTGGAATAGTGCTACCAAATTGGTGGGCATTCACGTTCAATACAGAAGCTTTTGGTCATATCCCAGTTTCCCTCAATGTTAAACACTTGTATCGTTACCTTCCGGGAACAATGATATCACAGTGGCGGAAAAGCGCAAGCGTACACACAAACACACACACACAAAGAATATTTAGGGTTGAAAGATCTGAGTGGACAGGTGGAGGGATAGCACTGCTCATAAAAGAAAGATTTCAGGTTGAAGAAATAAACTCTGCTATAGAAAGTGACTTCAAGGAATTTCTTGTTACTTGCATAAATACCAGGTCAGTGAGCATTATAAAAAGTGTTGTATATAAACCACCAAGGAACCAACGTAGGCTAGAAGTTTATGAGGAAAGTTATATAGGTACTACTTAAGTCATAAACTAAGTTTGTTAACATCGCACGGGAGAGAAAATGTAGGATTTTGATTATGGGAGATTTTAATCATAGAGTGATAGATTGAATAAATCTTGACCCACACAGTGGGGAGGATTCATTTGGGGTAAGATTCCTAGATTGCATACAAGGGAATTTCCTACACCAACATGTACTGGAACCAACGAGATCAGGGGTGGGGATGAGCCATGGCTGTTTGATCTAGTATTCACAGATGTATTGGATATTGAAAAGATTTAGTATGAACCCCCAACTGGAAAGACTGACCACTGTGTGTCGTTGATGGAGTATATCATCAAAGATGTTCTGCCTGAAATTAAAGGAACTGAAGACATGAGGAGGAACTATCTGAAAGGAGATTACATATAAAAGAATGAGCTTTTTGCAGTTATTGTCTTAAGGACCTTATTCAAAAACAAATCTGTACATGAAATGTACGACATCTTTTGTGAAGAATAGGAGAAGACAGTAGATTGTTACATGTCTTCCACCAACAGAGGAGTTATTCATGCCAGATAGAAATGGTTCAATAAGTGTAAGAGAGCTAAGGAGTGGAGAGAGAAATGCTGGGAAAGTTTTATGAGAAAAAGCATATATGCCTGGCAGGCTTATTATAGAGCAAGAAATTATTACCTAAGTAAAAGAAGAGAGGCAGAGAGAGACAATGTAAAGGATATCACCTGGAAGGCTAAAGAAAATCCCAATCTTTTCCACAGCTTTGTCAGAGGAAAACTGAAGGTCAAAGAACAGGTTTTAAAACTAAAGTGAGCAGATGGAAGCATCACTGAGACGGATGAAGAGATCTGTGAAGACTTGAACAAGGAGTTTCAGCCAGTATTTACGGCAGGAAATAACCCACCCCCTCAAATTGCAGAGATAGGAGCTCATGGGCCGGTATTAGAGAACATCATCTTTTTAGCCACAGAGGTATGCAAACTGCTGATGGAGTTAGATGCCCATAAAGCTACAGGTCATTGATAATGTATCCCATTTTGTACTTAAGAAATGTGCTAATTCAATATCAGTGGCACAATGTATTATATTTGAATAGAGATTCCAAGATGTTAGAAACAAGCGAACTTGATACCTATTTTTAAAAAAGGAAGGAGGCATACAGCTCTAAACCATAGACCTGTTTCCTTAACCAGCATAGTTTGCAATGTTATGGAGAAACTACTAAGAAAATACATCTCTCTTCACTTGGAATCCTTCAACATTATGACAGTGGCTTCAGAGAATGTAGATCAACAGTAACAAACTTATTAGTATTTTATGATGAGGTAAGCCGAATCTTACAGGAATGAGAGGGCTGGGCAGCTTGCATATTCCTAGACTTCCAGAAGGCATTGGAAGCGGTCCCACATGGGAGATTTATTAAGAAGCTGCAAGCAATGGCGAGATAGGTGGAAATGCCTTGGAACGATTAAAAACTTACTTCGAAGGAAGGGAACAGAGAGAGTAAGGCACTCAGTGTCAGAATGGAGAAGGATTAGTGGTGGACTTCCACAGGATTCAGGTTTAGGGCCACTTTTGTTCCGTGAATATGTAAATGACCTACCAGAGTTAGTAAATTCATTCACGAATATGTTTGCAGATGTTGCAAAGATTATGAAGAAAGTAAGAGACGAGAACAATGGTAGAGAACTTCAGGAAGACCTAAATGGTCTGCATGAGTGGTCAGAAAAGTGGCTAATAAAATTCAATACTTCTAAATGTAAGGTAATGAGAATGGATACAAGTGCAAGAAGGGCCAAGCTTGAATACTCTATAGCAGGTGCAGAACATCAAGAGACAGAGAATGAGAGAGATCTAGGAGTAAACATACTGGTCGATTTGTCTCTAAAAAATGCATATAAATGGCATAATAAGGGCAACATATGCTTTCTTAGCAAAGGTAAGGGTAGCCCTCTGGCGCATAGACAAGTAAATGTTCGGAAATATTTATGTAACCTATGTAAGGCTAAAGCTTCAATATGTAGCCACATTTTGGAATTCACACTTGAAAAAGCACATATTTAAGCTGGAAGAAGTTCAAAGACATGCCACAAAACTGGTGCCAGAAATACTCAATCTCAGTTATGAGGACAGGCTGAGGAAATTAGACTTACCATCCCTCAAAGCTAGAAGAATGAGGGGAGGATATGGTGACGGTGTTTAAATTCCTTCATGGTTATAACACAGTGCATATCGATCGATATTTTGATATGACTGCCTCTAGAAATGGGTCATAGTTTGAAAGTACGTCAAAAAATTTCTTTGCAGGATGTAAGGACGTTCTTTTTTTAGTGTAAGAGTAGCTGATGATTGGAATTCGCTAAGCGAGGAGGCAGTTACTGCTAACTCAATCCATAGTTTTAAGGACAATTGTGATAAGTATCACTAAGTATAAAAATGGAACCGACCAGGAGACAGGGAATTATGAGCATGGGGCTCTTTCCCGTGGGCAAAATTAGGTAATAAAGCACACACACACATCTTTTGAAGGCCTTTGGTCATATTCCAGCTTTCCATTACATCAAATAATGCAGCATCTATTTTTCAGGCACAATGATACCAAAGAGTGGTGGGGAATACACATATATTCTAGAAGCTTTCGGCAACATTCCAGCTTTCCTCAATGTATGGACTGCGGTTGCAATTGTAAGCCCCGCTGGCAGAGCGGTTAGTCTTCTCGCCTTCGCCACGTACGTTCTTCAGCCATTATTTCCAGACTGTGATGGGCCTCCTTTCTGGGCTGTTAGATTGGTGGCTTTAGCTCTTCTATGTAAGTATGACATTTGAGTAGTTACTATACGATGGAATATATATAACGAATTATTCAAAGCTAAATACTAATTATTTCAATTACTATTTACACAAACATATTTATTTTCATCTACACTGTGAACTGTAGGAATTTTGTCTATTCTAAGATGAATTCCTTTTTCCTGATATTATCGCAATCATCTTATACTCTACTTTCTATAAAAAAAAAACACTCACACTCTCACACACGTCATAAACTCAGTTGTTAACATGGCACGGGAAGAAAAACAATATTAGTGGCACTAAGTATCATATTTAAGGAGTCACTTGAGTCGGGGGAGATTCCAAGATGCTGGAAACAAGCAAATGTGATACCTATCTTCAAAAAGGGAAGGAGGGATACGGCTCTGAACTATAGACCAGTTTCCTTGACCAGCATAGTTTGCAAAGTTATGGAGAAACTACTAAGGAAGCATATCTCTCTTCACTTGGAATCCTTCAACTTTTTGTCAGTGAGGCAACATGGCTTCAGAGAAGGTAGATCAACAGTAACAAACTTAATAGAATTTTATGATGAGGTAAGCCAAATCTTACAGGAAAGAGAGGGCTGGGCAGATTGCATATTCCTAGACTTCCAGAAAGCGTTTGACACTGTTCCACATTTGAGACTTATTAGGAAGCTGCAATCAATGGCTAGAATAGGGGGAAATGTTTTGGAATGGATAAAAACTTACTTAGAAGGAAGGGAACAGAGGGTTAGAGTAAGACACTCAGTGTCTGAATGGAGAAGAGTTAGTAGTGGAGTTCCACAGGGTTAAGTTTTAGGGCCAATTTTGCTCCTTGTATATGTAAATGACCTACTAGAGTCTGTAAATTCATTCATGAATATGTTTGCAGATGATGCAAAGATTGTGAAGAAAGTAAAAAACGAGAACAATGGTAGAGAACTTCAGGAGGATCTAAATAATCTGCATGAGTGGTCAGAAAAGTGGCTAATGAAATTCAATACTTCAAAATGTAAGGTAATGAGAATGGGTACAAGTGCAAGAAGGCCCAAGCTTGACTACTCGGTGGCTGGAGTACAACTTCAAGAGACAGAAAATGAGAGAGATCTAGGAGAAAACATACTGGCAGATTTGTCTCCAGAAATACATATAAATGGCATAGTAAGGGCAGCATATGCATTCTTATCAAATGTAAAGGTAGCCTTCAGGCACATGGACAAGGAAATGTTCAGAAATATTTATGTAACCTATGTGAGGCCAAAACTCGAATATGCAGCCCCCTTTTGGAATCTGCACTTGAAAAAGCACATAGCTAAGCTTGAAAAAGTTCATAGACATGCTACGAAACTGCTGCCAGAAATACGCAATCTCAATTATGATGAGAGGCTGAGGGAATTAGACTTACCATAACTCGAAGCTAGAAGAGTGAGGGGGGATATGGTGACAGTCTTTAAATTCCTTCATGGTTATGATGGAGTGGATAGGGATTGATATTTTGATATGGCTGGCTCTAGAACTAGAGGTCATAGTTTGAAGCTTCGTAAGAAAACTTCTTTGCAGGATGTAAGGAAATAGTTTTTCAGTGTAAGAGTAGTTGATAATTGGAATTGGCTAAGCGAGGAGGTAGTTAATGGTATCTCAATCCATAGTTTTAAGGACAGGTATAATAAGTGTCACTAAGTATAAAATGGAAGCGATCAGGAGACGGGAAGATACGAGCTTTGGGCTCTTTCCCGTAAACACAATTAGGTAATCACAATTAGGTAATCAATTAGGTAATCACACAGAAATGTTTATATAACCTATGGGAGGCCAAAGATTGAATATACAGCCCCCTTTTGAAATCCACACTTGAAAAAGCACGTAGTTAAGCTGGAAAAATTTCAAAGACATGCCATGAAACTGGTCCCAGAAATACGCAATATTAGTTATGAGGAGAGGCTGAGGGAATTAGACTTACCATCACTCGAAGCTAGTAGAATGAGGGCAATATAGTGAAGGATTTTAAATTCCTTCATGGTTATGGCAGAGTGGATAGGGATCGATATTTTGATATGGCTGGCTACTAGAACTAGAGATCATAGTTTGAAGCTTCGTAAAAAGATTTCTCTGCAGGATGTAAGGAAGTACTTTTTTTTATTGTAAGAGTAGTTGATAATTGGAATTTGTTAAGCGAGGAGATAGTTAATCGTAACTCAGTCCATAGTTTTAAGGACAAGTATGATAAGTATCACTAAGTACAAAATGGAACCGACCAGGAGATGGAAAGTTACGAGCTTAGGGCTCTTTCCCGCACACAATTAGGTAATCTCTCTCTTTCTTTCTCTCACGCACACACAAACACACATATATAGTATAACAAGATAGTTAAGCATTGCTTAATGTCCTTGTTCTCTGTGTCCTATCATATACATCCGCCACAAATCAGTAAATAAATATACTTTATCCCAAAAACCTAATGAAGAATTATCAGGTGCTTTCTTACAAACTAAACATACAGATTGCTCTGCCAGTTCCTTAATGATCAGGTGTATATCTAACGATGTAATACATGTGTATGATATGTAATTGAAAGCCGTGATGTCTTAATAATTATTTTGTTTGTAGAAAAGCTTACTGCACAATGCTTGGTTTGAATCTTAGGGTATTTTAATATCAGGTTTCTTGAATTATCCCAAAGTGGGTGAGATGGGGTGGACTGGCCTTTGGGCAGTGGCTGAACCCACTGACTCGGCCACCCCCCTTAGGAGGAGAATTTAGGTCATTGTTTGCAAGTTTTTCATTGTAAAAAAGACTTCTCTGAACCTTTGTTGCATCAATGACAAAAAGATAAAGACCCTAAGCGAACAAAAGATATGGTTTCTCAGTAAGTGCTCCATGTCTTTCGAATAATGCTAGTTAATGACAATAGCTCCAAGAGTCTTTCCCGTTTTTTATTCCAGCATTTCCTGCTCTCTGCATATTCCAGTAACTTTTAACGGTGCAATGCGCTACAGATAATGCTGCAGCACATTTCTTTTTCTTCGGTATGTATGGGGATATATCATCACGACCCACAGCTCTAAGAGCATCTAATTCCATCATTGCTTCTCGAACTGCTGTACTGTAGTCTAAATTTGATGTTTTCCAATACCGACCTCTGTTCTATAAACCCCACAATGGTCAGAGGGGAGTATATTCTACTGTATATACCGACTGACCCTTCATGTTCAATTCCTCACATATCTCTTTATCTGTCCAAGTGAGACTCCAGTCCGCTCTTTTCATGATTTTTTCTGATATAGCTGTGGGAGAGCTTGGGATTGTCCTTCGCTTCATTAACACTAGTTTTTTCACATCCCCTCTGTCTCCATTCTAATAAATTGATAGTTATTTCTTGTGTTGTACTTCTGCCAGGCATGTTTATTTTTCCTTCTAGACATATTCCAGAATTGTCTCTCGTTTTCTTTTCACTCTTACATTTATAATTGAATGAATTCTCATTCTCACTGGAATTGATAATGTCTGTTCTGGCTATACCACAGTTATCTTTTCATGTCACACTAAAAAGTTTTTACATCTCCTGTGCAGATTTATTTTCCATTTATTTTCTCCCTAAGTTTCGCTACTCTTAGGCGGAACATCTTTGATGATTTACTCTCTCAATAGTACACAGGAGTTAATCTTCCCAGTAGTATGCCAGTGTTAAAGAGACGGCAGAAGAATTTGTAGAAATTTTCATAAACTCGTTGTGAAGAATGAATATCCGTCTCAAAAGGTTTTTTAATGTAAATGAAAACATGTAACTTATGAAGTGCATAACTGAGAGAACCTTCATTCCATATGAAGGTCAAGACAATGCTAGGCTTTAAAGTTGATAAAAACAGGATTACGGTGTTGTTGAGGGCAACGTCCCTTGGTATAAGCTAAAACCCTCAATGATTTGGTAATGTGGCAATCCAAAAGCTATCAAAAGTCTATTGTAAGAGCAAGGAAAAGCAATGGGTATGACCTACCGATATTTCAAGATGTCCCTCTCAATTGTTATGCCAGAGAAATGGAAGAATAAGTGCCCTTCAAAATTTTGTAATTATTAAGAAGAAAGGGTGCCAAAAAGCTTCACTGTAAAAGTTTTATGCAGATCTGGACAAATTACTTAAGAATGCCACAGACATGGGTCCCAACATGGAACGTTTTTACTCTTGGACAGAAATGTGCATGCTGCATTTGCAACATGGAAAGAAACATATGATAAAAAAAAGAAGAAAATGAGCCAAAGAGATCAGACAATTCCTGAAAAAGCCAGCATCACCACCAAGATAATCATTGTCCAGGTCCTTCGGTTTATTACACAGAGTGAACCTTTTGTGCAAATGGAGGAGAGTGATGCTGATGATCCTACTCCTCTTTTACTTGTATGTTATAAATAAGGTAAACAAAATCAATGCACACAGTGTGCTATGCAGTACGTTGCATAATAGTAGTGTATTTTCTAGCACCTGTAAAGAACTTCCATAAAATTTTAAAAGATAAAAAGTAGTATGAGAATTCAATATGAATATACGTTCATGCAGTGTAGTATGACTAGGTAATTATTAGTCTAAGCATGTAGAGGTTTAAACAACATTGAAAATAAAAACTACATTGTTCATTCATATTCAATAATTGTGAATATTCATAATGAATAGTTGCCAATGCAGATTACTATTATTATTACTATTACTATTATTAATGCATTATCACTACTTACAGTAAAATGTATCAATTTTGATAGTATACTGTATAGTACAGTATTTTGCCTGTAATCTATACAGCATAGGTAAAGTATATAGTATAGTACACAAATTTTCTTTACACATTCATGATGTTCGACTAATATTTACTATTCTGAAATTTATCCTAGTCGTGAAGGAATGCATGGCTGTATAGAATTATTAGAAAATATGACAAATGATCATAAAATAACCATTCCTATTTTTTATCTTTCATCCCATTGCCTACATGTTTAATATTATTTCCAATACTTGACAAAATCTCCTTAATTTCATCCAAAGGTTTTCTTGGTTACATAAACTACAGCGGCATCAAGATGAGTACGCGACTACAAAATGCTCTTACTCTAGTGAAGTTATTAGCGCTTCTTGTCATAATTGTTATTGGAATAGTGCATCTGGCAGGAGGGAACACTGAAAACTACCAAGAACCCATGGCTGGAACATCTACAAGCCCTTTCTCTATTGCTACAACATTTTACTCTACTACCTTCTCATATGGAGGATGGTATTGTCATTTTGTCTTATTAGATCATTTAATGCTATTTTATATATTGTTCCAACTGAATACTTCATCATTTAATTCAACATAATGCAGTAATGACAATTATACCGATTAAAAAGACTTCAACAATCAATAAAATGCATTTTGTCAATTTGCAGGGAATTCTTGAACAACATGACAGAGGAAGTAAAGAACCCAAATAAGTAAGTTAAACTGCTTAATTCATTTTGCAATAAGTTCAAGATATATTAGAGAATAGAGTACATGTTCTACATTCATTTTAAAATATAGTACATACAGTACATATAAATGGCCCAAGTTCCCCTTGCAAGGGAAGGCTGAGCCAAGCAACACGAATTCACCATAATCCACACATACCTCAACTAATCCTTTTAGCTCCTTAGGGATAAAGGGTTGCCACAATTTCCCCCTACCATCCTACTTGGGTCATCCACAAGGTAGGCAGGCAAGGACATACTACAATGAGGCCCAACAGCCTCAGCTGGTTTACCCCCACCGCTTTATCACATGGAAACTCCCTTCACACCCATCCATTAAAATTCACTGAATTATCAGGTACGAGAAATCCCTTTGGCCCGTGTTAGCTATACACAATCTTCCTCCACTCATTCCTATCTCTTGCACGCTCTCTTCCCTGTTCCACTCAGATTCCAATTGCATTCAGTGCCCTTCTCGCACCATCCATCCATTTCTTAATCCTTCCTCTTTGCCTAACTCTAACCACGTCTGCACTCCACACTCTCTTCGTTATCCGGTTATCACTCATCTCTTCCATGTGTCCAGACCAGTTCAATACTCTCTGATCTAACTTATCAGACAGCTTTCTTTCAACACCCGTTCTCTGCATGATATCTCATTTCTTACTCCATTACATTCAACATGTTCTTTTCATCCTCTCTTGCATTCCAAGTTTCTGCTCCATGCAATGATGTTGGCACAATCGCACCTTCATATATCCTTCTCTTTGCATTCATTACCAAATATCTCTTTCTCATCACACTTTTCAACCCACCTAGATATTTACTTGCTATCTTCACTCTGTGGCTTACCTCCACATCCACTCATCCATTCCTTGATATGTGCAGCCTCAGATACTTAAAACTCTTAACTTCTTCAAGCTATTCTCCATTTACTCCTACATTCAGTCTGCCAGCATTAACACTTCTCATGCATCTCATGACTTATTTTTACCATTATTCACCTGCAACTTCCTTTCACACACTCTAACAAACTCAATCACCAAATGATTCATTTCATTCTCAGTATCATCCGCCAGTGCTGTGTCATCTGAGAATAGCAAATGATTCTATTTCCACAACCCTCCATACTCACCCAAAAATTCCAAGCCTTTGTTTAATACTTTTTCATATACTTCCTTTACCACTCCATCCATATACCCATTAAAAACCATGACGACACTACACAACCTTGACATACCCCTACATTCACCTCAGACCAGTAACTCATACCATTTCCGACTCTCACACATGCTCAACTATTCATGTAAAAACTCTTTGACTGCAAGCATTAAACTTCAATTTATTCCATAAAATCACAAAACACTCCAAAACGCCTCTACCAACCCTGTCATATGCTTTCTTCAACACCATAAAGCCCAAAAATTGCCCCACCTTTCTCTGATAATTTCTCACACACCTGTCTTACCACAAACACCTGATCCACACATCCTCTTCCTTTTCTAAACCCCGAACGTTCTTCCCAAGTCAGTCTTTCAATACCTTTCCTACTTCTCTCAATTAACATTCTTCCGTATACCTTATGAACTATAATGGATTACTACAATGTGGTAATCCATATAAAAGTCGATGATCTCATAAGTCATTCTAATTTTCCAGCATATTGCTTGAATTGCTTAATATAAATCTTCCGTTACGAACAGGCTTTAAAAATTTTTGGGCATTGATACCATTTGACTGTTTGTATTACTGAGTATAGCAGTAGTCAGTATCTACAGATAGTTTTTGTTATTCTTAGCCTCTGATTGATATGTCATTCCTTATTGCAGAATCCTTCCGAGAACAATTGTAACATCCGTGGCCATTGTTACAGTCATCTATGTGTTGATAAACATAGCTTACTTTGCAGTACTTACACCATCTGAGATTCTATCATCTAGTGCTGTTGCTGTGGTAAGCATAATGTCATAGCACAGTTTCTATATCCGTACTTAGTCAATATAAGCAAATAGTAGGATCACTGAAAAGGTATTGTGATGTAAAATTAAAATCTATCTTTATGCAAAAGCCATAATCCCCCTTATAAGGAGGGTGGCTGAGTCAAAACAAAAATCTTGAGATATTTTTGCCAGCTCCCCTCAGGGGAAATATCATTACCTAAGTCAATATAACTTTTAGTGAGTGGGTGTCGATGCCTACTTATACGTTATTGTTTTCATCAGTATTTCTTCCAAGTTCAGGGGTAGCTGGTTGCTCCATAATTAGCGCATGCTTCATGTTTACGTTAACATAATTCTAAACCCATACATACATATACAATGGCCTCCACCCCCTTGTAAGGGGGTGGACGAGTCAAAGCCCACATATCCACTAGAAGCTAATATACTTCGATCATTATTCTCTATTCCTTGGAGATAAAGGGCTCCCACAATTCCCCTAACCTCCTCCATGCTTGTGGATCCACAGGGCAAGTGGGCTAAAATTTTCTGTTGTGAGGGCCCAGTAACAACTCAGCTTGCACTTACGCTGCTTTTTTTTCTGCTTGGAATCATATCAGATGTTTAATACAATGGTTGAACTACTTTCTGTGTAAGAATCCCAGTCTTTCCTTTACTCCAATTGAGCCTTTATTCTGATACTAGTGAACATTAATCAACCTCCCTTCCGATTCTCGGCTTATTTTCCTTTATGCTTAGATCAAATTTTAACAAGTTTGCTTAGATAAACTACCTTTCTACTTCCATTCTGAACAATCTCATGAAATTATGCTTCCCTTAGCCATATCCTTGATATATGCCACCTCATCTATATTTCCAAAAAGAATGAAACAAATTAATTTGTTGGAAATACCAATCTGTCTTAGAGGAAAACTGTCTTCCAAAAACTGGTATGTCCATTCTGTAATTTTCTGCACTGAATATAATTTCAGTTTCTTCCTCTCAAGGCTGTCATTAACTTAACTGGATTAATGTTTTCTTAATATAATGTTTTTCACACTCCATATAACTATTTCCTTTATATTGCTACAATTATATATGGAACAACACTTGGCTACATCCCTCCCTAACCTCCTCCTTCTCTCTGAAACCCATCTGTCTAGCCATGATTCCACTGACCCATTTGAAATCTCTCACTATTACCTGTATTCTCGTCTCCATTCCAAAGGTGGGATCTGTGCCTACTGCAAGGCTCATGGACCTTAAATCTTCTGACTTTGATGACCTCTGGGTGAAAATCTATCTCTCCACTACCACTATATTCCTTTGCGTCTGCTACTGCTCTCCAAACTCCACTGACTTTGTGTCATTCTTTGAATATCTGTCCTCTTGCCATGAGTCCTTGCTATCTTTTCACCCATATGCTGAAGTTCTCTATATTGGAAACTTCAATGTCCACCACAGTGAATGGCTTAATTCTTCTCACACTGATATGGGGGGAAGTGAGGCCATTGCTTTCTCTGTCACTCATAATCTGGAGCAGATTATCAAGCATCCTACTCGTATTCCTGATCACCATGAACCTATTTTTTACTTCTAACCCTTCAATCTACTCTTAATTCTGTGTTTTCCCCTCTTGGTATATCTGACCACTCTGTGATTTAGTGCTCTTCCACTTTCGTTCCCCCTCCCTCAATTCCTCCTTCTCAGCACCACATATGGCACTTTGAGCACACCTAACATGTTGATTTGCGTTACTTCCTCTTTGACTTCTCGTGGGAGGACTGCTGCTGTCAGTCCCGCAACCCTGATCAGGTAGTCCTAAATGTTGCCGAGATGATAACCCCAGGAATAGAGGCGTTCATCCCCTCCACTATGAAAACTTTTTCTCTCCCTAATCCTTGGTTTGACCGTGCCTGCACCATGGCTATTCAAGTCAGGGATCAGGCACACCTGTTGTACCAAGACTCTTCGTTTGATTTAAATGGCTCTAGTTTTATTACAGTTATGAATTGCTGTACTGCTCAGTTTCAAAGGTCTAAAGCTTCCTTTATAAGAAGGCAAGTTGATGACATTGACTCCACCCCTATTGATACATGTTTCTGGTCCTTACCCAAAAACTTCTGTACCTCAAGCTTTCCCCCTCTCATTCATCCTGATGGTTCTACAGCTTGCTTGCATTTTTCTGCCAGCTCTACCGTAAGCAATTTCAGCGCAACTGTCCCTCATTCTTTACCCCTCTCTAAACCTATGCCCTCCCTCATCCTTTCTTAATGCATAGCTCATTAGGTTTTTGCTCGCTAAAGATGAGCAAAGCATCTGGACTCGATGGTATTCCTGCAAGGTTCCTTATTATTACCTCATCTCTGCCTTGTCCTTAAGCTTTTACTTTTTCTTCGTCTTAATGTTTCCTTTGTGACCAGGGATTTATTAATGAGGGCAATTTTCTTGCCTATCACGGTGTCACACTCATAAAAAAAATACTGCTCTCAGTTGTTGTGCTTGATTATCTAACAGCTATTCTTATATCAAGCAGCAATCATAGTACATTGAAAGTCTTATTGTATGAAAGAGAATCAAAGAGAAATATAATGATAATATTCATGATGACACTTTTTTTTATTATAGTGCATCATCTTATGTAAGAGGCAAGCCTGTCACTGTTTTAGACTCGTTAGACATCACATTTTCATTTACAAAGCACTCTTTCAGGTTTTGAGATATTTAATTAAAAAATAATATTCTAGAGAGTATGTCACACTTCAGCTTCAATGACATGACTGTTAAAATTTTTCTTTGATTAAAAAGATTTGTCAGATGTTCTAGTGGTCCTATGTCAATTGATTAAGCTACTAAAAGAAATTTTCTCCTCCAAATACAAATAGGATTTCAGAAATTGAAATCATAGCTTTAGTAGGGCATTTACTCCTGTCTTCTACTAAAAAAAAAAAAATCTTATTAATTAGAGTAGGTTCTAGAAGTTTTCCACAATTTAAAATATTAAGGTTGCTAATAATATATCAGAATATTACCATTTTTGTAGATTTTTCATCAATAAAAAGTGGGAAACGCAGTTTGAATAGCAGCAACACACTTAAAGACATTATCTCTTAAAGCATTGAATATCACAGATTATTTTCTAATTTGCTTGGGAAAAATGCCTTCATATATTCCTTCTCCAAATACTTTTGGCATCCCGAAGCTTAGAAACACAGTTGAATATATTTAATACTTCTAGACATTCTTTGAAAACTAGCAAGATGTTGTAATTTCTTAAAGTTTTAATAGTTAAGAGTGCTGCAAGAAGTTCATTATTTTCTTCTGCACAGACTTTTGGAAACCAGAAACTGGGAATTATCGCTTGGACCATTTCAATATTTGTGGCCTGCTCCATCTTTGGAAGTTTAAACGGGGGGATTATGACCTTCTCACGTGTACTCTATGCAGGAGCACGAGAGGGACATCTTCCAAAATGTTTTTCCCTCGTCCACATCAACAATAAAACTCCAGGAGTCGCTATAATTGCTTCAGTAAGAATATCATCATTGCGTGTCATCTTCATGCATTAGAATTTAGAACGGAACTAAAGTAGTAAGATGTATACGATGTGTTTTATATTATTCTTCAAGTAACGTAAATGCCATTACATGAGACTGTCAAGTGATCTGCAACTTGGGAATTAATTATTGAAAACACGCTGGTTCCAACAGCAAAAGAATGACACAAGCTATGTGCAAGATGTATATCCCTCATGTATATCCATAAAGTACTTAGCTTTATCTTTCTCTTTCCGTTTGTAGCTCATTGGATCGTCAGTTGTCATATTTGCTAATGACTACGCTTCTATATTAGCATATCTGTCATTTGCAATGAACTTAATGAACCTTTTATGTGTACTTGCATTTCTGTGGTTTCGATACAATCAACCCGAGAGGCACAGGCCCATCAAGGTATGTATTATATAACTAGTGTACTCAGTACTTTGCTGCATTGTACAATTTACACTTACGACAGGATTTTTCAAATTTTGTGCATATATACCATATAAATTCATATCTGTGTGAAACTTATTTAGCTTGGTACATATGAGTGAGGCTTTTTGGAAAATAATTCTCACACATCTATATTTTGGCATCTAAAGATCTCTAAAAACATCGTAAAAATGCAACTTCTTTTTTTTATCATAATAAAAGATTTTGATTGTGCTCATTAAAAACATACAAGCATAAATTTATAAATACATGTATATATGAGAAAACCAAAGGCCAAACAGTTAGTAACAGCAAAGCAATAGATATTGTAAGTAACACTAGCCAGTCTTGCTGTTTCTGAGATAAGATCATGCCATATTTTTTTTTAAAGCAATACCAGTCTGATCTTTGTTATTATGACACTCTCTTTTAAAGGTTTGGTTTGGATTTCCGGCAGTGTACTTGGTGTTGAACATATTTATCACTATATTCCCAATTATAGAGCAACCCACTGAAATAGCAACGGCCGCTGCGATCTTAGTTCTTGGTCTACTAGTGTATTATCTCGCCATTTATAAGAAAAACGAAACCATTGGCAGGTGTATGGGCAAGTATCCTTATGTACAAAGTGAACCAATAATGACTATAGAAAAGCAATCGTTCATAAATACTTTAGTAGAGATGAAGAGTCTCCAGGCATCTATATATAACAGCAATAGTTTCTTTTACTGTTCTCATTAGATTGCGATTTTATTTGCATATTCTAAAAAAAATACCCTTTTACATAAGAATATTGAACTCGTAGGAACCCAGTCAATTTTATTTCTTTTCCTCTTATAAGACTATAATTTCCTCTCAGGATATCAAATACCAAACATGGAACTTTTGACATTCTTGCCAAAGTCCATTACGTTTCAATTTGCGGCATTGAATCACATTAATCACTTGTCTGACCACTCATGCAGACTATTTAGATCTTCCTGAAGTACTATACCATTATTTTGATCTTCTGCACTCTTCATAATCCTTGCATCATTCGCAAATATATTTAAAAAAAGTACTTGCAGACTCCACCAATCATTTCCTTATGTAAGTAACAGAAATAGTTCTATTCTTGCAATTACTTACAGTAATGTGTTTTATCCATCGTTTCTCAAAATAATAATCTTGAAACAAGCCTAATATTTAGGGATGTGTTTGTCCTTTTCACTTTGAAGTTAGATACCACGATTGCTTGCTTCCAGCATCTTGGAATCTCCCCAGATTCCAGAGATATGATGCATAGTGCTAACGAAAATGGTGTAGCACTTTTCTTAATACATAAAGGGATATATCAACAGGTTCCATAACTTTATGAATCTAATTCCATCTTTGCTTTACATACTTCAGTAGATGAAAAACAATGTTCTCTGATACTGGCTCCTTTTCTCTAATCTTTGCAATGTGATGAGGTGGAGTATTTTCTACTGTAAAAACCTATGAAACTCATTGCTCAACTTTCAAAGACTCTAAATCTATCTTAGTTATACTTCTGTATACCCTTCCGAGAATTAAAATTTGTTCTATGATCTTTAATTTTCCTCTGATACAGCAGTAGAAAAGTTTGGGATTTTCCTTAGCTCTCCTTGTAATGTATCTAATAAGGTGTCTTTGTTTCTCTTCATTAATAAGATACCCATATCTTGTTCATATATAATTTTGCCAAACATTTATACTTTTTCTCTTTCTCTACCTATTCAAGCAAATGTTTATTCCTCTTACATTTGCTACTGAACCACTCCTCCTTGGCATTGTTAACTCCTATTCTGGTAATTGGTTTGCAACAGTGAAACTACCCTCTCATATTCCTCAGAAAAGATTTTGTACATCTCCAGTACAGATTCGTTGTTGGATATGGTCCCCGTAGTTAATACCTGCAAAACTGAGTGTTAATTTTCTTACAGTTTCCTTTTGCGAAGTTTTTTTTTTTATTACCTTGTTGATTCCTCTTTTGTCAGGCATAACCAAAGATATACTCCATCGCATCACACAGGAGTCACTTTCCCAATAAAAATTTTAGCTTGCTAACATTTTCTTTCCAAAACATTCATTTAGATGAATCCTTAAGCAAAAATCTCTGCTCCTTCTCAGTTCTTCTCTAATTCAACCTACAGTTTCAAGTTACCAGTTTTTATATTCGTTTCCACATATTCCTGTGTTCTATAAATCGGATAGGATACTGGCTTGTATTCTTGTGTCTTGTAAATTTTTTGTCCACTTTGGTAATTCCTGGTATACGTCCTCCCCTTTCCCTACCCAGAGTACTTTACATATATATATATATATATATATATATATATATATATATATATATATATATATATATATATATATATCAAATAAGCACATTACATATGTGAAAACATGAATAATTTTTTTTTTCATATATATATATATATATATATATATATATATATATATATATATATATATATATATATATATATATATATATATATATATATATATATATATATATATATATATAACTATGACAATGGGATGGGCAAAGAAAATTGCCTACCTTGGGCCCGGGCATCAAGAAGACATTTAAGAAAAGTAGCAGTTTAAGGACAAGGCATATATAAAAGAATTATAAAAAATAAGAAAACAGGATAACAGAAGAGCCAAAGGTAATTATAATAATAGTGAGAAAAAAGCAAAGATAGAGGTGGGGAGAGATGTGACTTCTCCTCTTGTATCTTATTTCTACTCTACAAATTATCTATACTCTCTTTATGTACTTTTCGGTCATTTCTCTTTTCATATTCTACATTTTGTCATCTGAATGTTATACTTTCCCTGAAAGTTTTCAAAACTAATTTTTTTAAGTTCCTGTCTGGGAGTCTCTCTCTAATCCGTACCTGGCCATGTGTGATGAATATGGTTGGAATTATGGGAGTGATAACAGACACTAAATGTTTTTTACACTAATAATATTACAAAAGTTACTCCAGCCACTCAAGAATACATACTCAATATTAATCTTTTTCAATATAGCATTTACTTGGCAATACAGCTACTAACTTAAAATTTTTATTTAGTAAAGATAAATACCTCTCATGGAAAAAAATCATAAACAACTAATTTATAAACACTGAAAAGTGTAAATACTCAGAAAAATGATGCCAAATCTTGTTTTTATAGTTGCTAATTTTTGACTAACAAGCAAACCATTTTGAGAGAAATAATTTTAAAATAAATTCCAATATATGAACCAAAGAACAAGTTTATCAAAAGTAAATATAGGCTACCCCCGGTTGAAAAAAAAAATCAGAGTTGATGGATGTATATATGTATATATATACCTCAGTTCATTTTTATTTTTTCAGATAAAGTGTATTACTTGTGCCAGATGCTATTCCTGTGTGTGGAAGAAGAAAAGAGTGACAAATAGAATTGATATACAGATATTTTGGACCACATACCGTAATACAGTGATAAAAAATCTAAATAGGCCATCATATGGTCTACGCAACTCCTAACATTGCACAGCTTATATGACGCAGTACGTCAAAGATTGATCTGCCACACCAATAGACCAGTTTGAGCCCATATCGTTCAGTAATTCAAAGAGTGAAAATATCACCAAGCTGTGTTGAGGATGTAGAAGGGACAGTAGATATGTGTTGTCATCTCCCATCACTTGCCAGTTCAGCAGACCCAATGATTAATTGCATAAGAATAAATGTCACATCATTTTGTAGAACTAACTAGATCTAGAGCCCTGAGACAGGAACCGGCGATAAAAACTGACCTGGAATTTTGGAACTTAGGCTGAAATGCAACACAGAGAACCATTGGGTTTTCGCTGCTGGAGATCGAAAGAGAATGATCAACAATGAGAGACTAAAGTCCATTTTAATGTACGGCATATCACCGCTGCATCAGAACCAATTCTTTGCCATGATTAGCTATGGAAAAATGATAACTTAGAATAAATAAAAATGTTTTACAGTACTGTAAATTTGTATATAACCCACATAATATAAATACGAGGACTGTAAATTTTTTTTCTTACAATTGTTATACCAGGACAGGCCAAAAAAAAAAATACATAAATAAATAAACCCGCCCTCATCGGGCCTAGGTACGAAGAAAACATAAAGAGAAACTGAGATGGGGAGTGTTGTGCCTTGTCAGAAGTGAAAGGATAATAAGATAACGAATATCCGGGAATATTCGGTGTTGATGCAGGCATAGAAAAAGAACCGAATCTGAAGGCAGCCTTCACCTAGAACTGCCCTGGTCATTCTTATTTAGGTCCAAATGACCCTTCAGCTGTAGTATCACAACGGGCGGCTAGTGCCATGGTTAAAATAACTTGTTCGTTTTTTAAGTTTTATGATGAAAATTTTACTATCTAAACATGGCAGAGTAAAAATAATATCTTTCATCACTAATATATATATATATATATATATATATATATATATATATATATATATATATATATATATATATATATATATATATATATATATATATATATATATATATATATATATATATATATATATATATATATATTTATATATATATATATATATATATATATATATATATATATATATATATATATATATATATATATATATATATATATATATATATATATATATATATATATATATATATATATATATATATATATATATATATATATATATATATATATATATATATATATATATATGTGTGTGTGTGTGTGTGTGTGTGTGTGTGTGTGTGTGTGTGTGTGTGTGTGTGTCTCCGTGGCAAAATGGTAGCGTCCGCGACTCTGAGGCGGCGGGTTCTCGCCCCGTCACGGACTGAGGTTAGTAAGGGCATACATTCAGGGTAACGATTACATCTGCCAAAACAAGTCCTTCGCAAGAAGGCAACCGTCCTAGCCTTTAGTTGAAAAGGGAGTTCGTGACGTAAAACCGAAACCAAACCAAACCATATATATATATATATATATATATATATATATATATATATATATATATATATATATATATATATATATATATATATATATATATATATATATATATATATATATATATATATATATATATATATATATATATATATATATATATATATATATATATATATATATATATATATATATATATATATATATATATATATATATATATATATATATATATATATATATATATATATATATATATATATATATATATACTTGATGGCGTATGAAAAGGATCCTACTCGCATCTTCAGCAAATTGTAAAGCTCATCCAAAAGAGATACGGTAGTGGTTGGCAGCTTCTCCCTTATAAAGCTGTGACACGTGCTCTTTGACACAGTTATCACCAGCATACAAATATCAACAGAATATGGCTATAGTTGCGGCCAGTTAACTAGCTTTAGCAAAGTGTGGTATTATAGGTGAAAATATATGTACCGTATATATAAACACAAATAACAGACTACAAACAAGAATTATTTTTAATTTATTGAACACGTATGCACTGTTCCTTTGAATATTGTATTACACATCACAATAATATCCTTCATAACAATAACTTCCTTCACTAACTTTCCACCAGTCCCATACATATATATATATATATATATATATATATATATATATATATATATATATATATATATATATATATAAATATATATATATATATATATATATATATATATATATATATATATATATATATATATATATATATATATATATATATATATATATATATATATATATATATATATATATATATATATATATATATATATATATATATATATATATATATATATATATATATATATATATATATATATATATATATAAACACACACCCTGAGGAAGGGGGTAAGAATACTTCCTCCGTGTTCCCCTGCGTGTCGTAAAAGTCGACTAAATGGGGTGGAGCGAGGAGGCTGGGCAGATTGCATATTCCTTGACTTCCAGAGACTCATGAAGAAGTGGCAAGCAATGGTGAGAATAGGTGGAAATGTCTTGAAAGAGATAAAAAAAAAAAATTCTCACTGAGAAGGAAGGGAACAGAGGTTTAGAGTAAGACAATGTCTGAATGGAGAAGGGTTAGTAGTGGAATTTCGCAGGGTTCAGTTTTAGGGCCATTTTTGTTCCTTGTATATGTAAATGACCTACCAGAGTCAGTAAATTCATTCATGAATATGTTTGCAGATGATGCAAAGATTGTGACGCAAGCAAGAAACGAAAACTATGGTAGAGAACTTCTGAAAGACCTAAATAATCTGCATGAATGGTCAGAAAAGTGGCTAATGAAATTCAGTACTTCTAAATGTAAGGTAATGACAATGGGTACAATTGCAAGAAGGCCTATGCTCGAATACTCAATGGCAGGACCTGAATTTCATACAGAAAATGAGACTCATCTAGGAGTATACATTCCGGCAGATTTGTCTCCAGAAATGCATATAATTGGCAAAGTAAGGGCAACATATGCTTTCTTAGCAAATATAAGGGTAGCCTTTAAATACATGGACAAGGAAATGTTCAGAAATATTTACGTAACCTATGTTAGGCCAAAGCTTGAATATATAGCCACCTTTGAAAATCCACACTTGAAAAAGCACATAGTTAAGCTGGAAAAATTTCAAAAACATGCTACGAAACTGGTGCCAGAAATACGCAATCTCAGTTATGAGGCGAGGCTGAGGGAATTAGACTTACCATCACTCAAAGCTAGAAGAATGAGGGGGGATATGGTGACGGATTTTAAATTCCCTCATTGTAATGACAGAGTGGATAGGGATCGATATTTTGATATGGCTAGCACTAGAACTAGAGGTCATAGTTTGAAGCTTCGTAAGAGAACTTCTTTGCAGGATGTAAAGAAATACTTTTTTAGTGTAAGAGTAGTTGATAATTGGTATCTAGCCCTTTCTTTGTTACCAGCGGTGTTCCACTGGGCTCTGTTCTTTCACCTACTTTGTTCCTTCTCTTCATCAATGATGTTCTAAATCTCCATCTTCCTCTCTTCTTTATTCTTCTCTCGCTTTTCCCATATCTATATGAGGTCGCGGTTTCTTATCAGCCTTTTCCACTCTCTCCTGTCCAATGCTTCCTCTCCACTGAGGTCCTTCTCTCTCAAGTCGTCCCGTATACAGTCATCCCATCGTCTCCGTGGTCTCCCTCTTCCTCTCACTCCCTCCACCTCTAGCTCCAACATCCTTCTACCAATCCAATCTTCATCTCTCCTCATACAATGTCCATACCACTGAAGCCTTCTTTCTTACATCTTCTTTTCCACTTGTGTCACCTTGGCTGTCTCTTTAATTCTCTCGTTCCTAATCCTATCCCTCCTCGTCACACCCAACATCCAGCTCACCATTCTCATCTCTGCCACTTCCATCTTTCTTTCTTGTGTTTTCCTCTGCAAATCGCAGTTGAGAGTAAAAGAAAAAGTGATACAAGACTTATTACAAATAGCAGATGAAGGTTGTGAAGGAAAGGCAGAGGAAAAGTGAAGGGTAGAATCGTCAGCAAAGGCATAAAGAAGAGAGGAAGATGGAGATTTAGAACATCATTGATGAAGAGAAGGAACAAAGTAGGTGAAAGAACAGAGCCCAGTGGAACACCGCTGGTAACAAAGAAAGGGCTAGATGTCGCACCATCAATAACTACAGATATAAAACAGTTAGAAAGAAAACTGGAAATTAGAGAACGGTGAAAAGGGGTAAAGCCATAGGCGGGGAGTTTGGCCAACAGACCCTTGTGCCAGATTCTGTCAAAAGCCTTAGAGATATCAAGGGCGACGACAAAGGATTCCCCATAGTTCCTCAGAGAAGATGGCCATACATGAGTAAGATAGGACAGGAGGTCACCAGTGGATATTGCCTTGCAGAAGCCGTACCGGTGATCAGAGAGAAATGAGTAAAATTCATGGTGTTTCTAGAAATGAACATTGAGCAGTTTTGAAAACTTTAGAAATAGAAAAGGTTAGGGCAATAGGTCAGTAGTTTGAAGAAATAGAGCAGTCACCCTTCCAAGATGAAGGATAGATACTGGTTGACAGAATGAGGTGAAAAAGACAGCAAAGCATGGTCGCCAGTTCATCTGCAAACTTCTTGAGGAATCTTGCAGGGATACCATCAGGACCAGATGTCTTGTTCGTCTTCAGCTAGCGAAAAACCTTATGAACTTTGTGTGAAGAAAGGATAAGGGAGGGCATAGGGTTAGAGAAGGGTAAAGATTGAGGGAGAGGTGCGCTGGAATCGTTTACAGAAGAGTTGGCAGAAAAATGAGAGCCAAAGAGAGTGGTTTTGTCAGTGGGAGAACAAGCTATAGAACCATCAGAACGAATGAGATGGGGAAAGCTTTTGTTACAAAAGTTTTTGGAGAGGTTTTTGGATAAGGAACGGAAACATTTGTCAGTGGGAGAGGCGTTAATGTCATCAACTTTCCTTCTTATAAATGAAGCCTTAGACCTTCGAATCCTAGCTACAATAAAAACAGAGGGTTAAAATCAGAAGGTGATGCTTGCCAAAAGTGGCGCTGAATAGGAGGGACTGCTAAGGGGAGCAAAAATGGAAGAGATTGAGATCACAGAGTGGTCAGATTTACCAAGAGGGGAAAGCACAGAATAAGAGTACCTTGAAGGGTTAGAAGTAAGAAATAGGTCAAGAGTGTTGGCTGCATGTTCGTGTCAATCGGGAACACGAGTAGGATGTTTGATAATTTGCTCCAGATGGTGAGTAATAGAGAAATCAAGGGCCTCATTTCCTCCCACATCAGTGTGAGGAGACTTGAACCACTCACTGTGGTGTACATTGAGGTCCCCAATATAGAGAACTTCGGCTTGTGGGTGAGATGATAGCATGGCCTCATGGCAAAAGGACAGATATTCAAAGAAAGACACAAACTCAAAAAGTTTGGAAAACAGTAGCAGAAGCAAAGGAATATTGTGGTAGTGTAGAGATAGATTTTTAACCTGAGAACATTGCAGTCAGGAGATTCAGGGTCCATGAGCCTTGCAATAGGAGTGTTAGTGTTGCAGTAGGCACAGACCCTAACTTTGTAACAAAAACGAGAATACTGGTTATGGTGAGAGATTTCAAATGGGTCAGTGGAAGCATGGATGGACAGCTGGGTTTCAAATAGGAGGAGTAGGTTAGGGAGGGAAGTCCCCAAATGCTGTTCCACAGACAAAAGCTTTGATTTCAGGCTACGAATGTTTGAATAGTGAAGAGTGAAAGAAGCAGAGCTAGTAGGAGGTGCAAGGTTAAGGGCAGAAACATTACTACCACCAGGCATGTCTGCCCTTTAGCCAGTAGTGGAGTCAACAAGATCCCCGAAAAATCTTCGCACCCCTCTATGCCAGGTACTGGGGGCCATAAGCTTTGGACCTTCCATAAATAATAGCAAATTGAGAAAAAAAAGAGTAAAAGGAAACAGATATGGGGAGTGATGTGACTTGTCAAATGTAATGGAATAGCAAGATATGAGTAACGAATATGCCAGAATATTCGGTGTAGATATGGGCATAAGGAAAGAACCTCCCTGAAGGAAGACTCAACCCAGAGCTGTCTGTACCAGTCCTGGTTGAATCCGTAATGCCTTCAGTCGTAGTCTTTCAACGGGCGGCTGATGCCATGGCCAACCTACTAAACATTGTTGATGGACTATGCCATCAAAGATGTTCTGCCTGAAAGTAGGGGCTCTGAAAAGAATACGAGAAAGAACTATTCGAAAGGAGATTACAACAAAATTAATTATGCCCAGTTATGGACTGGAAGAAATTATTCAACAACAAATTTGTAACAGAAATGTACTAAATCTTTGGTGACAAATATAGGAAGATAATCACTTGTTACATCATACCATTCATTAAAATAGGAGTTATTCATGCCAAAGAGAAATGGTTCAGTAATGAGTTTAAGAGAGCCAAGGAATGGAGGACAAACCTTGGAAAGGTATAGGAAGAGTATACATAAACACCTGGCAGACTTACAAACGAACAACAAATAATTACCTAAGTAAAAGAAGAGAAAAGAGAGAGATTATGAAATGGATATCACCAGGACGATTAAAGAAATGCCTAAGATTTTCTAAAACTTTATCAGAAGAAAACTGAAGGTCAATGAACAGGTTTTAAAGTTAAAGAGAGCAGATGGGAGCAATACTGAGATGGATGAAGAGATCGGCGAAGAATTAAAGGAGTTTTAGTCATTATTTACAACAGAAAATTCCCAACCCCCTCAGATTGCAGAGACAGGAGATCAAGGGTTGGTATTACAGAACATCATCTTTTCAGCCACAGGGGTATGAAATGCGCTGATGGAGTTAGATGCCCATAGGGCTAAAAGTTCTGATGATATATCCCCTAACGGACTTAAGAAATGTGCTAAATCAATATCGTTGATGCAATGCGCTGTATTTGAAGTTGCAGGAATCTGGGGATATTCCAAGACGCTGGAAATTAGCAAACGTGATACCTATCTTCAAAAAGGGAAGGACAGATCCAGTTCTAATCAATAGGCCTGCATCCTTAACCAGGATAGTTTGCAAATTTATGGAGAGACTACTAGGAAAACACATCTCTCTTCACTTGGAATCCTTCGACTTTTTGACATTGAGACAATATGGCTTCAGAGAAGGCAGATCAACAGCAACAAACTTATTTGGATTTTATGATGAGGTAAGCTGGAATTTCCAGGAGAGAGAGGGCTGGGGGATTGCATATTAAAAAATTTTCAGAAGGCATTTAATATGGTCCCACATGAAAGACTTATTAAGAAGCAGCAAGTAATGAAGTAATGGCGAGAATAAATGGAAAATTCTTGGAATAGATAAAAATTTACTAAAGGAGGAGGGGAACAGAGGATTAGAGTAAGACACTCAATGTCTGAATGGAGAAGGGTTAGTAGTGGGATTCAACAGGGTTCAGTTTTAGGGCCACTTTTGTTAATAGTATACTTAGATGACCTACCAGAGTCTTTAAATTCATTCTCGAATATGTTTGCAGATGATGCAAACATATTGAAGATGATTGTGAAGAAAGTAAGAGACGAGAAAAGTAGTTGATACTTCAAGAAGGTCTATATAGTCTGCACGAGTGGTCGGAAAAGTGGCAAATGAAAGTCAATACTTCTAAATGTGCGGTAATGCAAATGGGTAAAAGTGCAAGAAGGCCCAAGCTTGGATACTCAATAGCAGTTGCAAAACTTCAAGAGACGTACAGTGGGAGATGTCTATACTTTCTCAGGGCAGAAAACTCAATGTGTGTGTGTGTGTGTGTGTGTGAGAGAGAGAGAGAGAGAGAGAGAGAGAGAGAGAGAGAGAGGAGAGAGAGAGAGAGAGAGAGAGAGAGAGAGAGAGAGAGAGAGAGAGAGAGAGAGAGAGAGAGAGAGAGAGAGAGAGAGAGAGAGAGAGAGAGAGATATTTTGAATTGAGAGTTTTTACCTAAAACTTCAAGATAATGACGGACATTCAGTCCAGCTCCTATCTGTTAATACCATTTTGTTCATCCACGTTGCTGGCAAAAAAAAATAAATAAATAAATAAATAAAAAAAAAACTTTGTGCAGCTCCGGAAATGTCACGTTCGTCATTGGAAAGTTTATAAAGTGGACTAATGAATATTGAATATGAGAACACGTTCTGTCAGATGCATCTCTGAAACAATACTGCGTTGCTTTAACCCCTTATTATTCATTACAGCAAGGAACCTGCGCACTTTTAACTCTACTTAAACATAGTCATGTTTAATGACAGTTCCACTGCCAGCTACACAGCAACAGTGGTCCTAAACCTTTAAAAATTTTATTACGTGTGGAAGTTTTTTTTACCCCCACAAAACAAGTTTTCGTGTAATACATCTAAAATACAAGCAAAAATTCACAACAACAATAACAAAAACAATTTCATATGAGCAAGTGTGCGCTCTAGCTGGTGACAAAGCATTAACTATTTGCAATATTGGGCAGTATCATGGTCTTCTTAATACTAAAATAGCACATCAGAAACACAATACTCTTTGAAAAATTGATCATTAATTTTGGATCATATCTCAAGACACCTAGCTAGTCTATGACCTTCATATGACGCAGTGAGGGAGGGTTTTGAAAAATACAAGAACGCATGACTATCGGAACACAAACGGCTCAAGGTGTATTAACAAACGGCGAAGGAACAATACTCCGGAGTTAGTGCGAGTAAGTACTATTACAGACGCTACTACACATGCAGAAAATTCATTTTTTTTCGGAATTATTACTGGTTTTGTATTCCAGAGATTATGATTAACTCCTAATGTCGTAACTGATTACAAAATGTCATAGAAGTTAGAGAGAATAAGTTCTTAGGAGCAAAGTACAAAGTTATATAAGATATGAAACTACACAAAGCTAGAAGCAATGATGTCTACTGATTAAAGTGAATTGATCGAATTAAATTATATTTTCTATGGAAAAGTAAGAAAAAAATAGTCTCGTATAAATAATATGGCGCAATGGTATACAGTATAATATAAAAAAAATTGAATCTGTAGCCGGAAAAGCAAACTTCACTTCTCACCAGAGGTATCTTCGTGTATTTGTACAATTAAAATCGTTGACATTTACAACTGTTTAGGCGAACATCGAACTTTGAGCTTAAATGAACAGTAATAACATCTTTACAGTGTATCATATGTATGTGATCGGTTGCGTCACGGACTCCCTTTTCTATTAAGTGTAATAACAGTGCTTGCGAAGGAATATGGTTTTGGCAAGCGCGACCGTTACCCTAAGTGAATTCCCTTTCTAACCTTAACCATGGCGGGCCTCGAACCCAAAACCTGACCAAAGTCGCGAGAGTTACCACTCCACCACGGCGGCCACTATCTATGTATATGTGATTTTCTATAATGGTCTGCATTTATTTAATTGGTAAATACCTACATATATTCATAAGGTTGTAGTAAAAACACTACCTCCAATAATGAATTTTTTAAAAGAGAGAGAGAGAGAGAGAGAGAGAGAGAGAGAGAGAGAGAGAGAGAGAGAGAGAGAGAGAGAGAGAGAGAGAGAGAGAGAGAGAGAGAGAGAATTTTGATAAACATTTTGACAAACTCTTGGAGATTGAAACCTAAAACAAATATGCGCACTATTTTTAAACTAATTGCTACATAGTCTAAATGTGAGGAAAATTGAAAATGCTAATTGCATTCACACATGAAAAGCAATAGGAGCATCAATGATTAAAAAAGTAGAGCCTGACAAGGAGTCGGGGAGTTACGAGCATAAGGCTCTTTCCGTAAACACATTGCGATACTACGGCTGAAGGGTCTTGTGGACTTAAATAAGACTGTTCAGGACAGTTTGATGTTAAAACTTCCTTCAGTTACGGTTCTCTTTCTATGCCTACATCAACACCGAATATTCTTGGATATTCGTTACACGAGTCTTATTATCCCTTCACATCTGACAAGTCACAATACTCCCCATCTCTGTTTATCTTTTTTTTTTCGTGCCCATGCCAGACGAGGGTAGATTTATTTTTATTTTTTGGCCCATCCTGGTGCAAAAAAAAAAAAAAAAAAAATCAAGAAAAAAATATCAGTATACAAATACACTTAATTAACGAGAAATTGATCCCATGGTTTCATATCTTGGCTTAAAATTGGCTTTAAATATATTTTTCTCATAATGGTTAATTTAGTAGTTAAAAAAAAAAAATTCAGAATTGGTAAGAATTTGGATTAAAAAGTTATGTGTATATATATATATATATATATATATATATATATATATATATATATATATATATATATATATATATATATATATATATATATATATATATATATATATATATATATATATATATATATATATATATATATATATATATATATATATATATATATATATATATATATATATATATATATATATATATATATATATATATATATATATATATATATATATATATATATATATATATATATATATATATATATATATATATATATATATATATATATATATATATATATATATATATACACGCACACACACACATCATAACCATATGCCCTGTATGATGGTATAACTTTATAAGAAAAAATAGTACAAAAGTTAACTACATTTTAATAAGTAAATAAATATTTTAAGTTACTTAAAGAAAGCACGTGATTTCTGTACCTCTTTCCCTATGTTAAAAGCAAATCTATATTTTTTTCAGAGCAGTGTCCGCAAGTGGAGAAACAGGCGATACCGGCTCAACACATTTCTGTATCAATATAAAAGGCCCGATTTAGACACTCCGTCAATATGACTTTAAGCACATCTTCCAATGAATGCAAAGACTGTGTAAATGCCAAGAATATATCAAATAAAAGTGAATCCAAAACAGAATTGGTCGAACTGAAGAGAGAAATTGGTTTATGGAATGGAGTTGGTATCCTTGTTGGATCAATGATTGGTTCAGGCATATTCATATCTCCTGGAACTGTACTAAAATACTCAGGCAGCATAGGAATGTCCTTGATCGTCTGGGTTCTTTCAGGCTTCATGTCAATGTGTGGTGCACTGTGTTATGCAGAACTAGGTAAGAAGGTCAATTCCCAGTTTCCCTCAATATTAAACACTTTTGTCGTTACTTTCAAGGTACAATGACATAACAGTGGCGGAAGCACACACACACACACACTTGAAAAAGCACATAGCTAAGCTTGAAAAAGTTCAAAGACATGCCACGAAACTGGTGCCAGAAATACGCAATCTCAGTTATGATGAGAGGCTGAGGGAATTAGACTTACCATCACTCGAAGCTAGAAGAGTGAGGGGGGATATGGTGACAGTCTTTAAATTCCTTCATGGTTATGATAGAGTGGGTAGGGATCGATATTTTGATATGGCTGGCTCTAGAACTAGAGGTCATAGTTTGAAGCTTCGTAAGAAAACTTCTTTGCAGGATGTAAGGAAATAGTTTTTCAGTGTAAGAGTAGTTGATAATTGGAATTGGCTAAGCGAGGAGGTAGTTAATGCTATCTCAATCCATAGTTTTAAGGACAGGTATGATAAGTATCACTAAGTATAAAATGGAACCGATGAGGAGACGGGAAGATACGAGCTTTGGGCTCTTTCCCGTAAACACAATTAGGTAATCACAATTAGGTAATCACACACATAATTGGAATTGGCTAAGCGAGGAGGTAGTTAATGCTATCTCAATCCATAGTTTTAAGGACAGGTATGATAAGTATCACTAAGTATAAAATGGAACCGATCAGGAGACGGGAAGATACGAGCTTTGGGCTCTTTCCCGTAAACACAATTAGGTAATCACAATTAGGTAATCACACACACACACAGCAGTAAAAGAGGCTGTAAAGGTGGTGGCACTGGAAAACATACAAACAGTTGACTATAAAGAAACAGTAATTGAAAAAATGAAAGACGTTGTGATGGAAAGGGCAAACCCACTCATCAGACAGGCACTTGATAAGGAGAAGACAGTGGTAATCTCAGGCATAAGCGAATCCCAGGAGCCAACATGGCAGGGGAGACTTGAAGAAAATAAAGCTAGGGTTGTAGAACTGCTAAGAAAGCTTGGAGTAGTTTGTGGTCCTGAGGATATTGTAAACATACACCAACTAGGTAAATATTCGAGGGAAGGAAAGCCGAGACCAACAAAAGTAACCTTTGAGAGAGGGGAAACATGTAGGGAAATATTGTTGAGAAAAAAAAGTCTAAAAGACCTTCAAGAATTCAAAGAAGTGTTCATTAGACGATACAGAACACAGGAAGAGATGGGAAAGATCAAAAACTTGTTGCAAGAGGCAAGAAGGTTAAATGATGAAAGAAATGAAGAACTGAAGAAAAATTTTCGTTACAGAGTTCTTCCAGACAAAGGGGAGATAAAGAAGATAATGACAGAAGATCAGGGGATGGGGCCTCATTAAGATTGTTATACACAAATGCTGATGGATTAGCTGGTAAGGCAGTAGAATTAAAAGATAGGATTCACAACAGTAAGGCAGATATAGTAGCAATTACAGAGACTAAGTTGAGTGAGGACATAAACAGTGTCACAGTTTTTCCTAAGGGCTTCAGAATACTAAGGGTTGAAAGATCTGAGAGGACTGGTGGAGGGATAGCACTGCTCATAAGTGAAAGGATTCAAGTTGAAGAAATAAACTTGGCTATAGAAAGTGAGTTCAAGGAATTTCTTGTTGCTCGCATAAATACTGGCTCAGAGAGCATTATAATAACTGTTGTATACAACATACCAAGGAACCAAAATAGGCTTGAAGTTTATGAGGAAAGTCATATAGGTACTATTGAAGTCATAAACTCAGTTGTTAACATGGCACGGGAAAAAAAATGTAGGATTTTGATTATGGGAGACTTTAATCATAAAGAGATAGATTGGATAAATCTTGACCCACACAGTGGTGAGGACTCATTCGGGGCAAGATTCCTAGATTGCATACAAGGGAATTTCCTACACCAACATGTAATGGAACCAACAAGGGCCAGGGGTGGGGATGAGCCATAACTACTTGATCTAGTGTTCACAGATAATGTGTTGGATATTGAAAATATTGAGTATGAACCACCAATTGGAAAGAGTGACCACTGTGTGTTGTTGATGGAGTATATCATTGAAGATATTCTTACTGAGAGTAGAGGCACTGAGGACATGAGGAGGAACTATCCGAAAGGTGATTACATCAAAATGAATGAGCTTTTTGCAGTTATTGACTGGAGAACCTTATTTTACAACAAATCTGTACAAAAAATGCATGACATCTTTTGTGAGAAATATGGGAAGGTAGTAGATTGCTGCATACATGTCACCAAAGTAGGTGTAATTCATGCCAGAGAGAAATGGTTCGATAATGGGTGTAAAAGAGCTAAGGAGTGGAGAGACAAATGCTGGAAAAGGTATAGGAGGAGAAAAAACATAAATGCCTGGCAAACCTACAAAAGAGCAAGAAATGACTACCTAAGTAAAAGGAGAGAGGCAGAGAGAGACTATGAGAGGGAAATCACCAGGAAGGCTAAAGAAAATCCCAAGCTTTTCCACAGCTTTATCAGAGGAAAACTGAAGGTAAAAGAACAGGTTTTAAATTTTTTTTTTTAAATTTTTAAATTTAACCTTTATTTCCATTTCATTACAATGGGTATTCGTCAGCCAGGGCAAGCCCCAGCCCCCCACTGTGATGTCCAACCACAGCAGTTCCTGCCAGTAAACAGCTTAATCTCTCGGTCTTGGACGGGGACCGATCTTTCGACCTCGTGAATGCGAAGCCAGCGCGTTACCACTGTACTAGCCAGCATCACTGAGACGGATGAAGAGATCTGCAAAGAATTGAACAAGGAGTTTTAGTCAGTGTTTACAGTAGAAAATACCCCACCCCCTCAGATTGCAGTGATAGAAGCTCAAGGGCCGGTATTAGAGAACATCAACCTTACAGCCACAGAGGTATGCAAAGCGCTGATGGATTTAGATGTTCATAAAGCTACAGGTCCTGATGACATATCCCCTCATGTGCTTAAAAAATGCGCAAACACAATATCAGTGGCACTAAGTATCATATTTAAGGAGTCACTGGAGTCGGGGGAGATTCCAAGATGCTGGAAACAAGCAAATGTGATACCTATCTTCAAAAAGGGAAGGAGGGATACGGCTCTGAACTATAGACCAGTTTCCTTGACCAGCATAGTTTGCAAAGTTATGGAGAAACTACTAAGGAAACATATCTCTCTTCACTTGGAATCCTTCAACTTTTTGTCAGTGAGGCAACATGGCTTCAGAGAAGGTAGATCAACAGTAACAAACTTATTAGAATTTTATGATGAGGTAAGCCAAATCTTACAGGAAAGAGAGGGCTGGGCAGATTGCATATTCCTAGACTTCCAGAAAGCGTTTGACACTGTTCCACATGGGAGACTTATTAGGAAGCTGCAATCAATGGCTAGAATAGGTGGAAATATTTTGGAATGGATAAAAACTTACTTAGAAGGAAGGGAACAGAGGGTTAGAGTAAGACACTCAGTGTCTGAATGGAGAAGAGTTAGTAGTGGAGTTCCACAGGGCTCAGTTTTAGGGCCACTTTTGTTCCTTGTATATGTAAATGACCTACCAGAGTCTGTAAATTCATTCATGAATATGTTTGCAGATGATGCAAAGATTGTGAAGAAAGTAAAAAACGAGAACAATGGTAGAGAACTTCAGGAGGATCTAAATAATCTGCATGAGTGGTCAGAAAAGTGGCTAATGAAATTCAATACTTCAAAATGTAAGGTAATGAGAATGGGTACAAGTGCAAGAAGGCCCAAGCTTGACTACTCGGTGGCTGGAGTACAACTTCAAGAGACAGAAAATGAGAGAGATCTAGGAGTAAACATACTGGCAGATTTGTCTCCAGAAATACATATAAATGGCATAGTAAGGGCAGCATATGCATTCTTATCAAATGTAAGGGTAGCCTTCAGGCACATGGACAAGGAAATGTTCAGAAATATTTATGTAACCTATGTGAGGCCACAACTCGAATATGCAGCCCCCTTTTGGAATCCGCACTTGAAAAAGCACATAGCCAAGCTTGAAAAAGTTCAAAGACATGCCACGAAACTGGTGCCAGAAATACGCAATCTCAGTTATGATGAGAGGCTGAGGGAATTAGACTTACCATCACTCGAAGCTAGAAGAGTGAGGGGGGATATGGTGACAGTCTTTAAATTCCTTCATGGTTATGATAGAGTGGATAGGGATCGATTTTTTGATATGGCAGGCTCTAGAACTAGAGGTCATAGTTTGAAGCTTCGTAAGAAAACTTCTTTGCAGGATGTAAGGAAATAGTTTTTCAGTGTAAGAGTAGTTGATAATTGGAATTGGCTAAGCGAGGAGGTAGTTAATGCTATCTCAATCCATAGTTTTAAGGACAGGTATGATAAGTATCACTAAGTATAAAATGGAACCGATGAGGAGACGGGAAGATACGAGCTTTGGGCTCTTTCCCGTAAACACAATTAGGTAATCACAATTAGGTAATCACACACAGGTATGATAAGTATCACTAAGTATAAAATGGAACCGATCAGGAGACGGGAATATACGAGCTTTGGGCTCTTTCCCGTAAACACAATTAGGTAATCACAATTAGGTAATCACACACACACAATTACATACAAGGAAATTTCCTATAGACCAGCATGTACTGGAACCAATGAAAGCCACAGGTGGGGATGAGCCATCGCTGCTTGATCTATTCACAAATGTATTGGATATTGAAAAAATCGAGTATGAACCACCACTTGGAAAGAGTGACTACTGTGTGTTGTTGATAGAGTATATTATCGAAGTCGTTCTGTCTGAAAGTCGAGGCACTAAGGACACAAGGTGGAACTATCTGAAAGGAGAATACATGAAAATTAATGAGCTTTTAGCAATTAGTGACCGGAGAACCTTATTTGACAACAAATCTGTACTAGAAATGTATGGCATCTTGTGTGAGAAATATGGGAAGATAGTAGATTGCGCCATACTTTCCACCAAAATAGGAGTTATTCATGCCAAAGAGAAATGGTTCAGTAATGAGTGTAAGAGAGCTAGTGAATGGATGGACAAATGCTGGAAAAGGTATAAGAGAAAAAGCATAAATACCTGGCAGAATTATTTATAAAAGTGCAAGAAATGACTACCTAAGTAAAAGAAGAGAGGCAGAGAGAGACTATGAAAATGATATCTCCAGGAAGGCTAAAGAAAATCGCAAACTTTCCACAGCTTTATCGGAGGAAAACTGAAGGTCAAAGAACAGGTTTTAAAGCTAAAGAGAGCGGATGGAAGCATCACTGACACGATGAAGAGATATGCGAAGAATTGAACAAGGCGTTTCAGTCAGTATTTACTGAAGAAAATATCCCACCCCCTCATATTCCAGAGATAAAAATTCATAGGCCGGTATTAAAGAACATAATCTCTTCAGCCACAGAGGTATGCAAAGTGCTGATGGAGTTAGATGCTCATGAAGCTACAAGTCCTGATAAGATATCCCCATATGTACCTAAGAAATGCGCTAAATCAATATCAGTGGCACTATGTATCATATTTGAAAAATCGCTGGAATCTGGGGAGATTCCAAGATGCTGAAAATAAGCGAACATGGTACCTATCTTCAAAAAGGGAAGGAGGGATACAGCTCTAAACTACAGACCTGTTTCCTTGACTAGCATACTTTTCAAAGTTATGGAGAAACTACTAAGGAAACACATCTCTCTTCACTTGGAATCCTTCAACTTTTTATCAGTGAGACAATATGACTCCAGAGAAGATAAATCAACAGTAACAAACTTATTAGAATTTTATGATGAAGTAAGCTGGATCGTACAGGAAAGAGAAGGTTGGGCAGATTGCATATTCCTAGCCTTCCTCAAGGCATTTGATACGGTCTCACATGGGAGGTTTATTAAGAAGCTGCAAGGAGTGGCAAGAATAGGTGGAAATGTCTTGGAATGGACAAAAACTTACTTAGAAGGAAGGGAACAGAGGATTAGAGTAAAACACTCAGTGTCTGAATAGAAAAGGGTTAGCAGTGGATTTCCAGAGGGTTCAATTTTAGGGCCACTATTGTTCCTTGTATATGTCAATAACCTACCAGAGTCTGTAAATTCATTTATAAATATGCTTGTAAATGATGCAAAGACGATGAAGAAAGCAAGAGGCGAGAACAATGGTAGAAAACTTCAGGGAGACCTAATTAGTCTCCATGAGTGGTCAGAAAAGTGGCTAATGAAATTCGATACTTTTAAATGCAAGGTAATGAGAATGGGTGCAAGTGAAAAAATGTCCAAGCTTGACTAGTGAATGGAAGGAACAGAACTTCAAGAGACAGAGAATGATAGAGATCTAGGAGTAAATATACTGGCAGATTTGTCTCCAGAAATGCATATATATGGCATAGTAAGGGCAGCATATGCTTTATTAGCAAATGTAAGGGTAGCCTTCAGGCACATGAACAAGGAAATGTTCAGAAATGTTTATGCAACCTACGTGAGGCCAAAGCTTTAATATGCAGCCCTCTTTTGGAATCCGCACTTGAAAAAGCACGTAGTTAAGCTGGAAAAAATTCAAAGACATGCCACAAAACTGGTGCCAGAAATACGCAATCTCAGTTATGATGAGAGGCTGAGGGAATTAGACTTACCATAACCCGAAAGCTAAAAGAATTAGGAGGGATATAGTTACAGCTTTTAAATTCATTCATGGTTATGACAGAGTAGATAGGGATCGATATTTTGATATGGCTGGCAATAGAACTAGAGGTCATAGTTTGAAGTTTTGTAAGAAAACTTCTTTGCAAGATGTAAGCAAGTACTTTTTTAGGGTAAGAGTAGCTGATATTTGGAATTCGCTAAGAGAGGAGGTAGTTAATGCTTACTCAATCCATAGTTTTAAAGACAAGTATGATAAGTATCACTAAGTACAAAGTGGAACCGACCGGGAGACTGGTAGTTACGAACTTGGAGCTCTTTCCCATGAGCAGAATTAGGTAATCACACACACACACACACACACACACACACACACACACACACACACACACACACACACACACACACACACACACACCTCTAGAACTAGAGGTCATAGTTTGAAGCTTCGGAAGAAAACTTGTTTGCAGGATGTAAGGAAATACTTTTTCAGTGTAAGAGTAGTTGATAATTGGAAATCGCTAAGCGAGGAGGTAGTTAATGCTACCTCAATCCATAGTTTTAAGGACAGGTATGATAAGTATCACTAAGTCTAAAAATGGAACCGATCAGGAGACGGGAAGATACGAGCTTTGGGCTCTTTCCCGTAAACACAATTAGGTAATCACAATTAGGTAATCACACACACACACACACACACACATATATATATATATATATATATATATATATATATATATATATATATATATATATATATATATATATAT
>JAXCGZ010013326.1:130000-140064 GCA_037179515.1 Halocaridina rubra | reverse complement strand
TGCAAGTGAGGGATGACAGTGCTCTGCAGTTGCGTGAAGTAAAAATCCTGCTTTTTTCTGGGGAGATAATAAGGCCACAGGAGGTAGCAGACACGTAAAAATCATGGAGCATGTGCTGAAGGTCGTGAGTTGAGGTCGTGTGGATGCATATGTCGTCCGCATAGCAGGTAACTGTAGTACCGGGGATGACAGGAAGGAGGGAGAGTAGACGATGCATAAGGATATTGAATAGAAAAGGACTTAGCACACCCCCCTGAGGAGTACCCAGTTCAAACCGTTCATAGGAGCTATACGACCCTTTAAAAAGGACACTTGATGTTCTGTTGCAGAGATATCCCCGTATCCATTTCAGTATGTTCCCCCGAACTCCAAAGTCCACCAGCTGGTCAAGAATAATTTCCTTGTTGGCTATATCGAAGGCAGATTTGAGGTCCAGGAAGGCGACCACACTGGTGGGAGAAAGACGGGTGTAGAGTTCAGCGAGGCAGTGATGTGTGCTCCGTTGTGGGAGGAAACCATAAAGACTGGGGGAGAGTTTATCCTGTAGACGGTGCATGAGCCGGGCAAGAAGGATGCGTTCAAACACTTTGCTGAAGCAGGAGGTGAGGGAGATAGGCCTAAATTTGTCGGTTCCAGGTTTTGGTAGAGGAATAATAGTGCTTCTGGTCCAGGCAGAGGGCACATGCCCCAAGCAAAAGCAAAGATTGAAGAGCTGCAGTAGGGGGTTACCAGGAACTTTCTGAAGAAGACGGAGAACTTGATATGTAAGACCATCCTCCCCAGGGGCAGTAGCCTTAATCCTAGCAAGAGCACGTCGTAGTTCATCCTCTGTGAATAGGATGTCATCCTCTTCATCCGTCTGTAGTACTGCACCCATTAGGCGGAGGTTACGAACACTGCGGTGGGTGGAGAGTGCCTCTTGAACGTTCCCGGGAAGGTTGCAAGTTTGTGACTGTGCTGACCAGGTAGTAATGAGGTCCTGAGCATACTCAAGTGGACTGTGGTGTAGAGCACAGGTGGGTTTCTTCTTGACAGCCTTCCTTATAAGATGCCACATAGTCCCAGCGCTAGTCTGATGGTTAATACTATCCGTAAATTTCTGCCAATACTCCGTGTGCACGCACTTCTGCAGGGCAACCAGATCATCCCTCGCCAACTGATATTGGTGCAGGTGGTCAGGGGTGGGCTGTCTTTGAAAGGAGAGTCCAGCATCCACAGCTGTCCTTTCCGCCTGGGCAATACGCTGATCCAGAGTCCAGGAATGGGCCTCAGGGCGACGTGGAACGTGTGGTCTGAGAACATAATGCGTGTAGAAGTCATGTGTAGAATCCACCAGTGAGTTGTATAAGCTGTCTGGAGAAAGGAGATCAAAAGTGGGAAGGAGGTGAGAGATAAAGGAAATATAAGTGGGGCAGTATTTGGGAGGGATAGAGATGCGGGTGCGGTGATGGGAGAGGGTAGCTGGAGTCTGAAGTATGGAGTATTTCAGGCTAAGGGCAACATGGTCAGAAAAGAGAGAAGGGATAGAAGAGCAGGAGACATTAGGTACCACAAGGCCAGCTGTGAGAATGTGATCTACAGTACCCCCACGAGCGTGTGTGGCACCACCAGTATCCCAGCGAGTGAGGCGGTAGCGGCGGATGTAGTCGAGCAGAGGCTTGCCACCGCGATTGGGAGTGGGAGATGAGTCACCAAGGGCGGGGTGTCTGGCGTTAAAATCCCCCATATAGATCATTCCACTGTCTGTAGGTATTGGAAGGGCTGGTAGATTAATCACACCTGGGGCAGAGTAGACATTGCACAATCGAAGAGTACCATTCCCGACAGTGATTTCAAAGAGCTGAAAGGTCATATCAACTTGTGCAGAAGAACCAAGGAGCGTGTGAGGTATGGAGGAATGAATGTAGGTAATGAGTCCTCTTCTGGTATAATGCACATATGAAACATACCCTGTGAGCATAGGAGCCTCCTCCCCTGGTGGAGCACCACCAGGAAAAGCCTCTTGTATGAAAATAACCTGCGGATGATGACGATAAACATAGGCTCTAAGTGCAGTGAGTTTAGGAGAGTGTCTAATTCCAAAGGCATTCCAAGAGATGGCATGAAATTGTATGCGACTAGCGAATCTTATTCTTATTTTTGCGGAAGGCAGAAGTGGGCGGGGCACTGTCAGACAGAGCATGGGATGAAGAAGACCTGGGCTGCACATCAGTCAACTTCTCAAGGTGGGAGGCGACCTTATTAAACTTGTCAGTGAGAGTCGTGATGGTGTCAACAACAGCATGATGAGACTCGACCAAACTTGCGAGAGTCCTTTCCATTGTATCTTGCTGGGTGACCATACTGTCAATGCGGGCACCTATGGTATCAAGGCGAGCTGTGAGAGCTGTACAGCGGGACTCCAGGGTAGCAACAGCCTTACGGAGAGCAATGATGTCAGCAGAGTCAGGAGGACGTAGAGAGGAAGGTGCGGCGATGGGCGGTGGCGGGGGCAGTGGAGCGCGCTCTGGTGGTGTGGCATGAGACCGTCTAGCACAGCCATGCCAGACGTTGACCCCAGGCATGTTGCACCGAACACACTTCCACTGTGAAGTGTCCGGCGGAGGCTGAGACGTGGATCCAGAAGCAGTATCACAAGCAGCGGCAGCAGCAGATGAGGCAGGTATACGGTGCGGGCAGGAGCGTGTGTCATGGGCAGCAGCACACCATGCACATCTGGCCGGAGCAGAACAATAGCGTGAGATATGGCCAATACCCCAGCATTTAAAACACCAAGGCTGCTCGTCCTTCATCCTGCGCAATTCACAGGAAGGGAGGCAAGGGAGAAAGGAAAACTCAACGACTGGTGGGGGTGGTTCAGGGAGACTCCAGGTGATGACAATACGGTTGATGGGCTCCCCGTCCTGAAGGAACCGTCGAGCAGTGTGCACTCCTGGTAGCTCCTTGGCAAGGGAAGGGTCAAGTGCAATAGGGTAGCGAGTAACGAGGTATGTTGGGAACTTACGGGGCCGCTCAATTGAGTCCTGAATATCGCAACGTAGAGAAAGAAAATCCCCACTCGTGACCCTGTCAATGATGTCCTTGCGACGCCTCGAGATGTAGACAAAGCGTGATGTAACCGAAGACATCTTCACCTCAGCCAGCTCCCGATTGAGACGAAAAGTTTTGGTGACATCAGTAAGCCAACGAAGCTTCACTTCACTGGAGGGATTTTCTTGGAAGCCCAGCTTGACATAATCTGCCCGAGGAGCAAAGGCTGGGGCAGCAGATGGGAGCGACGAGAGTGCAGCTGACTGGAGTGATGAAGAGGTAGCTGAAGGAGGTAACAAAGGTACAGCAGGAGGAAGAGGGCAGGGCAGGGGACTGCCAGAGGTTGCATGTGGAACAGCATCCTTGTCTGTCTTGTGAGTTTTGGCAGCAGGCGACGTTGAGGCACTGCTGGAATCAGACCCATCGTCTATGGGGCGTTTAGAGGAGGCAGAGTTCAGTAGTTGAGGATGAGGGTGAGAGCACATAACCCCAGCTGGTGGCTGCTGATGTCTACATGGTGGAAGAGGAGGCCAATCCCGCATATCCTGGCCATCCTCGTCACACAGGGCTGTGTCGGCCTCGATATCCGCCAAGGAGGATGGTCCAGAATAGTCCATGATATCCGGTGAGGTGGCAACACTAGCTTGGAGAGACGTCAACGAGAGGGGGAAGCAACATGACGTCACCCCACGTCGTACTGCGCATGCGCAAATCCGAGTCCGCCAAACGAATGGGGTCTTACCACTGGCAGATAGCTTTTTCTCGAAACTACAGACTAAGTCCAAAAAGACCCCAAAAAGCACTGTTGACACTAAAATGATGTCTGTATCTTACTATGAATCTCGCCACGGTGAGGAATCAAACTGCGCTGTAGAACCCTCAGAAATCAGCAATAACTGTAGAGATTACACAGTCGTCGTCCGCTTCCGAAAGATGGCGGGACACACTCCCAGAGAGAGAGAGAGAGAGAGAGAGAGAGAGAGAGAGAGAGAGAGAGAGAGAGAAAGAGAGAGAGAGAGAGAGAGAGAGAGAGAGAGAGAGAGAGAGAGAGAGAGAGAGAGAGAGAGAGAGAAGAGAGAGAGAGAGAGAGAGAGAGAGAATGGCAGCTTTTCCTCACTTTATCTTTTCCCTGAGAGAGAGAGAGAGAGAGAGAGAGAGAGAGAGAGAGAGAGAGAGAGAGAGAGAGAGAGAGAGAGAGAGAGAGAGAGAGAGAGAGAGAGAGAGAGAGAGAGAGAGAGAGAGAGAACACGACATTTTTTCTCACTTTATCTTTTCCCTGAGAGAGAGAGAGAGAGAGAGAGAGAGAGAGAGAGAGAGAGAGAGAGAGAGAGAGAGAGAGAGAGAGAGAGAGAGAGAGAGAGAGAGAGAGATATGAAACTTGCTTCAGTGCCACATAAAAGGCTGATATTTAGGTGAAATTTTTTTTTTAACATTAGTGATGTAATTTTCGTAATTTCTTCGAGTAAATGTTTGTGATATTATTTTGCGTAGACCACAGCTTTCAAAATGTTTGAACTATGATTTCTCCCCTTTGATAAATTTCATACAAATGTTTTCTTCACACACACACACACACACGTACACGCACACAAAAACACACATAAATGAGCATTTACATACACCCACAGACACATACACATACATACACATATTATAGTTGAATCGCCTGTGCCAACTATAATTCTGTTCTGTATTCATCCTTTAAATTTTTTTTAATATTTTCTTTCATACCATAATTCTTCAGTATTAAATTTTGGTTTTTTCTGCCATTGATAAGTCGTAATCCTGATGCGTCGGTTATTTTTGTGTTTTAAATTTGTATCTGAGGGTGGTATGCCAGCATTGTTTTTGCCCTGATATTTTTCTATAAAAGTTTGTGATTTTATCATTTGTATTGATCACAGCTTTCCAAAAGCTGATTTTGGATTTTCGCCCATTTTGATACATATGATTGTAGTGTGTTTATTATTTTTGTAATCTTCATATTAAATATAAGACTGCCACAGATGCCATGCTTTTGTCGCAAATTCTTAAAAAATAAAATATGATTTCGTAATTTGTATCGACCACAACTTTCAAAAACATGAATTTAGGGTTTTCGGCCTTTAATAAATTGCAATGCTATTATCGTCTTTTTTCACATCTTGATATCGGAAAACAGAGGCTATTATTACGTAGCAACACACATAATCATGATTTCATGACATTATTATCTCATTTAACTCATGAAGGAAACGTAAATTCAGTTAAGTTCTAATAATCAGTAACATAAACTGTACTATAACGGTGTAAGAATAATGAGTGTCCATGAAAAATAAGGAATCCTAACTAGTCTTCGGATATTTTAATTCAGAAATCATCGTATAGTAACCGGTTTTTAGTTCTAGTGAAAAATATATATTATTGCAATGACCTTTTCCTCTGAGACCAGAATTCTTCAACTAATCACAAAGGGATGATTATAAAAAAAGCAAACTAATTATATTAAATTTCTTAGTTAGGTTAAAACATAGAAAACTTTAATTATTATTACAACTGATCATTTCTTTGTAACCCACTCTTTTCTGTGTTCTTGTTTTATGCAATTATAACTAACTTAAAAGTGAATACCTTAAACAAGGACCTCTAACCGAATAGCAACAATTTTCTTAACAACCAAAACAATGAAATTCGATAATATTAGAGAAGATTTTTAAGTATCTTAATAATAATGTGCCTTAGTGCTCCACATTCTCAGAATTCACGAAACGACATATTAAGCAATATGTTTGTTTGTTTGTTTGTTTGTTCTGGTATTTCGTCAAGGACTCCCTTTTCTACCAAGGGCTAGGACGGTTGCCTTCTAGCGAAGGACTATTTTTGGCAGATGTAATCGTTACGCTGAGTGCATGTCCTTGCTAAGCAATATCTAGGCCTTATAATAGATTAACTCTAGTCGTATTTGCTCAAAAGATCAAATGTTTCCTCCAATATCATCATATACTGTTCCCAACCCTTTTAGCACAGAAAATAATTGCATGTGTAAGCGGTCCCCTCATATCTTGTTTCAGTTATATTAAAGAGTAAAGTGGAAGGAAAGGGGAGTAAATGATAATATGGAATATACATAAACATTTCCCATTTGTTAGTTTTTAATACTAAATGTAATGGCTCTTATCGCAATACCTTAATCTTCCTACAATTTCAGTGAGTGCTCACTTTTTTGCTGCTATGGGTTTATGAGCCAAATTACTAGCAGCTCCATCTTCAGGGAATATTTTAGACTTGCCGTGCTTTACAAGGTTGCTGTCCTAGGCTAAGGTTTCCAGGTTTCCAGTAGTATTCACAATTTATTTTTTTATCCTTTGAATAATTTTATTAGGTCCTATGAGGTGACCAAGCCCGGCGTCCTTCACATATTGGGAGAAGAAGAAGGCAAAGATATCATTGTATTCAATATGCAAGATCAGTTCTTGCTGGGAAACCAGTCAAGAAATCCAGTACCACGCTCACAGAGAGATTTTAACTGTTGAAAATTAGCACTGCAATGACAAAATATGAAATAAATGAAATTAAACATGGTTTCTGATGCACTTTTAGCGAGATGTTAATGATATATGAATGCAGTTAGAATGAAAATTTTCTAGTAGATATTAAAATATTAATAAATACATATCCAACTCTGAATTGGTATGAATTGGCATAAAGGAATCTAATAAAAGAGGAGAATATATAAACAGAAAACTGATGGGATGGATTATTTATTATTAAGATAGTAAGACATCAGTAATGTTTTTCGTCCGTCTGTCTACATGACTACCCGTCTATGCCTTGCTATCTGTTTGTCCGTCTGTTTTTTTTTATTTTTTTTCTCTCTCTTTGTCTCACACCAATATAATACACAATACTTATATATAATATGTTCAGTCTTGTTTATTTTCATAATACTGTTTAGATTTGTTTATATGAAAACTTTATAGTTATTCCACAGTAAAAATATATATAGAAAATTAACTTTGAAAAAAGATAAAACTCATTTTGATGTTTTACAGTAACTGAAATAACATTAGACTTTTATTTAATAATAAATAAATTTGCATTTCATTGGACTGCCACAGCTCATTGAATGTTTTCTGTTTAGGTTGCGTTCTTTATATGCACAAATGTAAGTGAAATAATACACCTACTATTACTATTATCACAACTTCTACTACTGTCACCACTAATACTACTAGTGCTACTGTTACTACTACTTCTACTACTATTGTTACTACTACTACTACTACTACTACTACTACTACTACTACTACTACTACTACTACTACTACTACTACTACTACTACTACTACTACTACTACTACTACTACTACTACTACTACTACTACTACTTCTACTACTACTACTACTACTACTACTACTACTACTAATAATAATAATAATAATAATAATAATAATAATAATAATAATAATAATAATAATAATAATAATAATAATAATAATAATAATAATAGTAATAATAATAATAATAATAATAATAATAATAATAATAATAATAATAATAATAATAATAATAATAATAATAATAATAATAATAATAATAATGATAATAATAATGATAATAATAATAATAATAATAATAATAATAATAATAATAATAATAATAATAATAATAATAATAATAATAATAATAATAATAATAATAATAATAATAATAATAAATGCTTGCAAATAACCCATACAAACTTGCTTACCATTTGACTATGCTGTCCATCAGATTATTCTGCATTGTATCTTTTAATGTGTAAACAGCATTCGAAGTCATCTTTGTAACATGATTTTTAAAAAAGATATATTTCGTCTTCTTGTTTTGCCTATATAGCCAGCACATTCTTAATTTTTGTCCTTCTGCCACTATTTCACATGAGAAGTGAACCATCTTTACCCTTGTGGCCTTCATAATACTATGAGATTGTTTATTTTAAGGGGTTCGCTGGTCGTTTGACCAAGGCTTTCTCTTTTGATGGAGAGTTGTATTAAAGAGGGGTGGAAACAAACAGGTTCCGGCAGTGTGAATATAAATTAAAAAGGGGAATGTCTAGAAATTTAAGAGATTTTGTTGGGCAATGAAGTTTGTAAATACAAAAGCAATAGACAGGATTAATATTACACCCAACTGTTCTTCACATACAAGTACTAATTAAAGTTTGACAAGTTATATGCATAATGTTAAAACTTCCCTCGTCTCTCTCTCTCTCTCTCTCTCTCTCTCTCTCTCTCTCTCTCTCTCTCTCTCTCTCTCTCTCTCTCTCTCTCTCTCTCTCTCTCTCTCTCTCTCTCTCTCTCTCTCTCTCTCTCTCTCTCTCTCATTCAGTTAAAATTTAGTATTGTCATTTGGACTTTTAAGATATGCAGAGATAAAACAGTCTATCTTGTGAGTGATCAATATACAGAATAACAGATTCCCAGAGAATCAAATGCTTAAAATCTTTACTAATTATCATCTGATATTTTATTGATATATTTCTGTCTATGAGCCTAACACCCATTCATGGTTACCTTAAAAATATTCTTGATTCTCGAGGAAAAGAGTTTTTCTTTTTTGTTATTGATTTACAGCAAAAGTTAAAAACTATGGACATGCATTTACCTTTTTTGGACAAGCTTAACATATTTTTGTTGTTGTTTTGACGTTTTATGTCACTGTTAATCCACTTTCGAATGGAAGTGGACGCAGACAGGTTATTTTATGAATACAATGAATTTGAAAGTGAAAAGCTTATTTGATACGAAAGTGAATGCTCGTGGACGTGCACACACCCTCACGCTTATTGGCCTACACAGACACTCACACACGTGCAAACATACACACACACGCACACACATACATGTTTGCAGATGATGCAAAGATTGTGAAGAAAGTAAAAAACGAGAACAATGGTAGAGAACTTCAGGAGGATCTAAATAATCTGCATGAGTGGTCAGAAAAGTGGCTAATGAAATTCAATACTTCAAAATGTAAGGTAATGAGAATGGGTACAAGTGCAAGAAGGCCCAAGCTTGACTACTCTGTGGCTGGAGTACAACTTCAAGAGACAGAAAATGAGAGAGATCTAGGAGTAAACATACTGGCAGATTTGTCTCCAGAAATACATATAAATGGCATAGTAAGGGCAGCATATGCATTCTTATCAAATGTAAGGGTAGCCTTCAAGTACATGGACAAGGAAATGTTCAGAAATATTTATGTAAGCTATGTGAGGCCAAAACTCGAATATGCAGCCCCCTTTTGGAATCCGCACTTGAAAAAGTACATAGCTAAGCTTGAAAAAGTTCAAAGACATGCCACGAAACTGGTGCCAGAAATACGCAATCTCAGTTATGATGAGAGGCTGAGGGAATTAGACTTACCATCACTCGAAGCTAGAAGAGTGAGGGGGGATATGGTGACAGTCTTTAAATTCCTTCATGGTTATGATAGAGTGGATAGGGATCGATATTTTGATATGGCTGGCTCTAGAACTAGAGGTCATAGATTGAAGCTTCGTAAGAAAACTTCTTCGCAGGATGTAAGGAAATACTTTTTCAGTGTAAGAGTTGTTGATAATTGGAATTGGCTAAGCGAGGAGGTAGTTAATGCTATCTCAATCCATAGTTTTAAGGACAGGTATGATAAGTATCACTAATATACCTTTATTTCCTTTTCAATACAATGGGTATTCGTCAGCCAGGACAAGCCCCAACCCCCCACTGTGGTGTCCAACCACAGCAGTTCCTGCCAGTAAACAGCTTAAACTCTCGGTCTTGGACGGGAACCGATCTTTCGACCTCGTGAATGCGAAGCCAGCGCGTTACCACTGTACTAGCCAGCATAAGTATAAAATGGAACCGATCAGGAGACGGGAAGATACGAGCTTTGGGCTCTTTCCCGTAAACACAATTAGGTAATCACAATTAGGCAATCACACACCAAAAGGAGCCACTAACAGACATAAGGTAGCAAGTGGAGACGATAATAGAGAATTGAGGACCACCTGAGTAAAATGAAGCCCAATTGC
>JAXCGZ010013326.1:122500-125000 GCA_037179515.1 Halocaridina rubra | reverse complement strand
ACCACAGAAGGTTAAAAGGAATCCAACCTTATAGCTTATATCTGCTATACTTAGGAATGAACGCATTCTATCTGAATGCCACTATGTTCATATTACAGATTCCCCAACCTCACTCGTGGCTTCATTTTAGCATTTAATTCAATTCCCAATCTCATTCGGGTCATACAATAACCAAGCAAGCACATTACATATGTGAAAACATGAATCATTTTTTACCCCGACCGGGACTCGAACCTAGGACTTATAATTACCAAGTCAAGGCGCTACCAACTACACACCACAGAAGGTTAAAAGGAATCCAACCTTATAGCTTATATCTGCTATACTTAGGAATAAACGCATTTTATCTGAATGCCACTATGTTCATATTACAGATTCCCCAACCTCACTCGTGGCTTCATTTTAACATTTAATTCAATTCCCAATCTCATTCGGGTCATACAATAACCAAGGAAGCACATTACATATGTGAAAACATGAATCATTTTTTACCCCGACCGGGACTCGAACCTAGGACTTATAATTACTAAGTCAAGGCGCGCCCAACTACACACCACAGAAGGTTAAAAGGAATCCAACCTTATAGCTTATATCTGCTATACTTAGGAATGAAATCATTCTATCTGAATGCCACTATGTTCATATTACAGATTCCCCAACCTCACTCGTGGCTTCATTTGAGCATTTAATTCAATTCCCAATCTCATTCGGGTCATACAATAACCAAGCAAGCACATTACATATGTGAAAACATGAATCATTTTTTACCCCGACCGGGACTCGAACCTAGGACTTATAATTACTAAGTCAAGGCGCTACCAACTACACACCACAGAAGGTTAAAAGGTATCCAACCTTATAGCTTATATCTGCTATACTTAGGAATGAACGCCTTCTATCTGAATGCCACTATGTTCATATTACGGATTCCCCAACCTCACTCGTGGCTTCATTTTAGCATTTAATTCATGTTTTCACAAATGTAATGTGCTTGCTTGGTTATTGTATGACCCGAATGAGATTGGGAATTGAATTAAATGCTAAAATGAAGCCACGAGTGAGGTTGGGGAATCTGTAATATGAATATAGTGGCATTCAGATAGAATGCGTTTATTCCTAAGTATAGCAGATATAAGCTATAAGGTTGGATTCCTTTTAACCTTCTGTGGTGTGCAGTTGGTAGCGCCTTGACTTAGTAATTATAAGTCCTAGGTTCGAGTCCCGGTCGGGGTAAAAAAGGATTTATGTTTTCACATATGTAATGTGCTTGCTTGGTTATTGTATGACCCGAATGAGATTGGGAATTGAATTAAATGCTAAAATGAAGCCACGAGTGAGGTTGGGGAATCTGTAATATGAACATAGTGGCATTCAGATAGAATGCGTTCATTCCTAAGTATAGCAGATATAAGCTATAAGGTTGGATTCCTTTTAACCTTCTGTGGTGTGTAGTTGGTAGCGCCTTGACTTAGTAATTATAAGTCCTAGGTTCGAGTCCCGGTCTGGGAAAAAAATGATTCATGTTTTCACATATGTAATGTGCTTGCTTGGTTATATATATATATATATATATATATATATATATATATATATATATATATATATATATATATATATATATATATATATATATATATATATATATATATATATATATATATATATATATATTATATATATATATATATATATATATATATATATATATATATATATATATATATATATATATATATATATATATATATATTTATATATATATATATATATATATATATATATATATATATATATATATATATATATATATATATATATATATATATATATATATATATATATATATATATATATATATATATATATATATATATATATATATATATATATATATATATATATATATATATATATATATATATATATATATATATATATTATATATATATATATATATATATATATATATATATATATATATATATACATATATATATATATATATATATATATATATATATATATATATATATATATATATATATATATATATATATATATATATATATATATATATATATATATATATATATATATATATATATATATATATATATATATATATATATATATATATATATATATATATATATATATATATATATATATATATATATATATATATATATACATATATATATATATATTTATATATATATATATATATATATATATATATATATATATATATATATATATATATATATATATATATATATATATATATATATATATATATATATATATATATATATATATATATATATATATATATATATATATATATATATAACTATATATATATATATATATATATATATATATATATATATATATATATATATATATATATATATATATTCAAATAAACACATTAACATATGTGAAAGCATGAATCATATTATACCTTGGCACAGTAATTATGAGTCTTAGGTTCGAG
>JAXCGZ010013326.1:110000-115000 GCA_037179515.1 Halocaridina rubra | reverse complement strand
GAGACGGATGAAGAGATCTCCAAGGAATTGAACAAGGAGTTTCAGTCAGTATTTACAGTAGAAAATACCCCACCCCCTCAGATTGCAGTGATAGAAGCTCAAGGGCCGGTATTAGAGAACATCAACCTTACAGCCACAGAGGTATGCAAAGCGCTGATGGATTTAGATGTTCATAAAGCTACAGGTCCTGATGACATATCCCCTCATGTGCTTAAAAAATGCACAAACACAATATAAGTGGCACTAAGTATAATATTAAAGGAGTCACTGGAGTCGGGGGAGATTCCAAGATGCTGGAAACAAGCAAATGTGATACCTATCTTCAAAAAGGGAAGGAGGGATACGGCTCTGAACTATAGACCAGTTTCCTTGACCAGCATAGTTTGCAAAGTTATGGAGAAACTACTAAGGAAACATATCTCTCTTAACTTGGAATCCTTCAACTTTTTGTCAGTGAGGCAACATGGCTTCAGAGAAGGTAGATCAACAGTAACAAACTTATTAGAATTTTATGATGAGGTAAGCCAAATCTTACAGGAAAGAGAGGGCTGGGCAGATTGCATATTCCTAGACTTCCAGGAAGCGTTTGACACTGTTCCACATGGGAGACTTATTAGGAAGCTGCAATCAATGGCTAGAATAGGTGGAAATGTTTTGGAATGGATAAAAACTTACTTAGAAGGAAGGGAACATAGGGTTAGAGTAAGACACTCAGTGTCCGAATGGAGAAGAGTTAGTAGTGGAGTTCCACAGGGTTCAGTTTTAGGGCCACTTTTGTTCCTTGTATATGTAAATGACCTACCAGAGTCTGTAAATTCATTCATGAATATGTTTGCGGATGATGCAAAGATTGTGAATAAAGTAAATCACGAGAACAATGGTAGAGAACTTCAGGAGGATCTAAATAATCTGCATGAGTGGTCAGAAAAGTGGCTAATGAAATTCAACACTTCAAAATGTAAGGTAATGAGAATGGGTACAAGTGCAAGAAGGCCCAAGCTTGACTACTCGGTGGGTTGAGTACAACTTCAAGAGACAGAAAATGAGAGAGATCTAGGAGTAAACATACTGGCAGATTTGTCTCCAGAAATACATATAAATGGCATAGTAAGGGCAGCATATGCATTCTTATCAAATGTAAGGGTAGCCTTCAGGCACATGGACAAGGAAATGTTCAGAAATATATATGTAACCTATGTGAGGCCAAAACTCGAATATGCAGCCCCCTTTTGGAATCCGCACTTGAAAAAGCACATAGCTAAGCTTGAAAAAGTTCAAAGACATGCCACGAAACTGGTGCCAGAAATACGCAATCTCAGTTATGATGAGAGGTTGAGGGAATTAGACTTACCATCACTCGAAGCTACAAGATTGAGGGGGGATATAGTGACAGTCTTTAAATTCCTTCATGGTTATGATAGAGTGGATAGGGATCGATATTCTGATATGGCTGGCTCTAGAACTAGAGGTCATAGTTTGAAGCTTCGTAAGAAAACTTCTTTGCAGGATGTAAGGAAATGCTTTTTCAGTGTAAGAGTAGTTGATAATTGGAATTCGCTAAGCGAGGAGGTAGTTAATGCTATCTCAATCCATAGTTTTAAGGACAGGTATGATAAGTAGCACTAAGTATAAAATGGAACCTCTCAGGAGACGGGAAGATACGAGCTTTGGGCTCTTTCCCGTAAACACAATTAGGTAATCACAATTAGGTAATCACACACAAGCAAATACATAAACAGTGTCACAGTTTATCCTAAGGGCTTCAGAATATTAAGGGTTGAAAGATCTGAGAGGACTGGTGGAGGGATAGCACTGCTCATAAGTGAAAGGATTCAAGTTGAAGAAATTTACTTGGCTATAGAAAGTGAGTTCTAGGAATTTCTTGTTGCTCGCATAAATACTGGGTCAGAGAGCATTGTAATAACTGTTGTATATAACCCACCAAGGAACCAGAATAGGCTAGAAGTTTATGCGGAAAGTCATATAGGTACTATTGAAGTCATAAACTCAGTTGTTATCATGGCACGGGAGAGAAAATATAGGATTTTTATTATGGGAGATTTTAATCATAAAGAGATAGATTGGATAAATCTTGACCCACACAGTGGTGAGGACTCATTCGGGGCATGATTCCTAGATTGCGTTCAAGGGAATTTTCTACACCAACATGTAATGGAGCCAACAAGGGCCAGGGTGGGGATGACCCATCACTACTTGATCTAGTATTCACAGATAATGTGTTGGATATTGAAAAAATTGAGTATGAACCACCAATTGGAAAGAGTGACCACTGTGTGTTGTTGATCGAGTATATCATTGAAAATATTCTGCCTGAGAGTAGAAGCACTGAGGACATGAGGAGGAACTATCCAAAAGGAGATTATATCAAAATGAATGAGCTTTTTGCAGTTATTGACAGGAGAACCTTATTTTACAACAAATCTGTACAAGAAATGTATGACATCTTTTGTGAGAAATATGGGAAGATAGTAGATTGCTGCGTACCTTTCGCCAAAGTAGGTGTAATTCATGCCAGAGAGAAATGGTTCGATAATGAGTGTAAAAGAGCTAAGGAGTGAAGAGACAATGCTGGATAAGGTATAGGAGGAGAAAAGACATAAATGCGTGGCAGACATATAAAAGAGCAAGATATGACTACCTAAGTAAAAGAAGAGATGCAGAGAGAGACTATGAGAGGGACATCACCAGGAAGGCTAAAGAAAATCCCAAGCTTTTCCACAGCTTTATCAGAGGAAAACTGAAGGTAAAAGAACAGGTTTTAAGACTTAAGATAGAGGATGGAAGCATCACTGAGACGGATGAAGAGATCTGCAAAGAAGTGAACAAGGAGTTTCAGTCAGTATTTACAGTAGAAAATACCCCACCCCCTCAGATTGCAGAGATAGAAGCTCAAGGGCTGGTATTAGAGAACATCAACCTTACAGCCACAGAAGTATGCAAAGCACTGATGGAGTTAGATGTTCATAAAGCTACCGGTCGTGATGACATAGCCCCTTATGTACTTAAAAAATACGCAAACTCAATATCAGTGGCACTAAGTATCATATTTAAAACAGCACTGGAGTCATGGGAGATTCCAAGATGCTGGAAGCAAGCAAATGTGATACCTATCTTCAAAAAGGGAAGGAGGGATATGGCTCTAAACAATAGACCAGTTTCCTTGACCAGCATAGTTTGCAAAGTTATGGAGAAACTACTAAGGAAACATATCTCTCTTCACTTGGAATCCTTCAACTTTTTGTCAGTGAGGCAACATGGCTTCAGAGAAGGTCGATCAACAATAACAAACTTATTAGAATTTTATGATGAGGTAAGCCGAATCTTAGAGGAAAGAGATGGCTGGGCAGATTGCATATTCCTAGACTTCCAGAAAGCGCTTGACACTGTTCCACATGGGAGACTTACTAGTAAGCTTCAAGCAATGGCTAGAATATATGGAAATGTCTTGAAATGGATAAAAACTCACTTAGAAGGAAGGGAACAGAGGGTTAGAGTAAGACACTCAGTGTCTGAATGGAGAAGAGTTAGTAGTGGCGTTCCACAGGGTTCAGTTTTAGGGCCACTTTTGTTCCTTGTATATGTAAATGACCTACCAGAGTCTGAAAATTCATTCATGAATATGTGTGCGGATGATGCAAAGATTGTGAAGAAAATAGGAAACGAGAACAATGGTAGAGAACTTCAGGAAGATCTAAATAGTCTGCATGAGTGGTCAGAAAAGTGGCTATTGAAATTCAATACTTCAAAATGTAAGGTAATGAGAATGGATACAAGTGCAAGAAGGCCCAAGCTTGACTACTCGGTGGGTGGAGTACAACTTCAAGAGACAGAAAATGAGATACCTAGGAGTAAACATACTAGCAGATTTGTCTCCAGAAATGCATATAAATAGCATAGTAAGGGCAGCATATGCATTCTTATCAAATGTAAGGGTAGCCTTCAGGCACATAGACAAGGAAATGTTCAGAAATATTTATGTAACCTATGTGAGGCCAAAAGTCGAATATGCAACCCCCTTTTGGAATCCGCACTAGAAAAAGCACATAGCTAAGCTTGAAAAAGTTCAAAGGCATGCCACGAAACTGGCGCCAGAAATACGTAATCTCACTTATGATGAGAGGCTGAGGGAATTAGACTTACCATCACTCGAAGCTAGAAGATTAAGGGTGGATATGGTTACAGTCTTTAAATTCCTTCATGGTTATGATAGAGTGGATAGGGATCGATATTTTGATATGGCTGGCTCTAGAACTAGAGGTCATAGTTTGTAAGAAAACTTCTTTGCAGTATGTAAGGAAATACTTTTTCAGTGTAAGAGTAGTTGATAATTGAACTCGCTAAGCTAGGAGGTAGTTAATGCTATCTCAATCAATAGTTTTAAGGACAGGTATGATAAGTATTACTAAGTACAAAATAGAACCGATCAGGAGACGGGAAGATACGAGCTTTGGGCTCTTTCCCGTAAACACAATTAGGTAATCACTATTAGGTAATCACAAGCACACATGCGTCAGAGTATTTATATGTTCAAACTAAAATCGAGGTGCGAAAATAACTTGTGAGGTACTTATGGCCTTCCCACGCATCCTTTTTTCTTCTTCTTCTTCTTCTTCTTCTTCTTCTTCTTCTTCTTCTTCTTCTTCTTCTTCTTCTTCTTCTTCTTCTTCTTCTTCTTCTTCTTCTTCTTCTTCTTCTTCTTCTTCTTCTTCTTCTTCTTCTTCTTCTTCCCCTCCTCCTCCTCCTCCTCCTCCTACTCCTTTTTCTCTTCTTACTCCTTCTTCTTCTTCTTCTTCTTCTTCTTCTTCTTCTTCTTGTTCTTCTTCTTCTTCTTCTTCTTCTTCTTCTTCTTCTTCTTCTTCTTCTTCTTCTTCTTCTTCTTCTTCATATTATTATTATAATTATTATTATTATTATTATTATTATTATTATTATTATTATTATTATTATTATTATTATTATTATTATTATTTTTATTATTA
>JAXCGZ010013326.1:100000-107500 GCA_037179515.1 Halocaridina rubra | reverse complement strand
AGTTCTAACATGGTAATGCTTCTTCTTTATCTTTTCTTCGGGGGGGGGAGGTTATGGTGATGTAGGATAAGGTTTCATGAAGCGTTAATTAATAATTTTAGTATATAAAAGAGTAAAAGATGATTTAGCTGTAACTCTACAGGTAATAAAAGATAATGCTCTGTAGACAGAAGTAGTCTAATTTGTATTACAGCAAATTCTAAGCCAGTGGTTCTTGACCTTTTTTTGTGTAGCGCCCACTTTCAACTAGCTGCATAGCCCAACGCCCCCAATCATTTGGAAAAGGCAGGAAATGTGATTAAATATTCTTAATGCGGATGATAATATAATTTTACTAAAAAATGCAGAGCATAAGATTTAAAAATAACGTAGACAAAAGTGAATAATGTCTAAAATTGTTAATTTACCTTAATTGTGACTTAATGGCTTCCTTGTGCTTGATGAGATCTTGCGAGATTTTCTATATCAGGTTCAATGTTAGTTAATCGAAGTCGCAGGTCCTCTTTGAATAATTACCAATCTATTTCGCTGTTTAGAAAGAATTTGCAACTCTACTCTGAATCCCTTTCTCCAATAAGTATTAAGAAGAAAAAGCAAGTAAGAGTAACATTATTTCCTGCCAAAGTCTAGGATACGTGATTTGCAATTTGGGCCAAAATGCTTCATAACCAAGCTGCTTAAAATGCACTTTAGCCTCGAGATCATTTTGTAAATCAATAATTTCTTCATGCAAATTCAGGTGAACAGAAGAGACACAAGAAGGAAATAGATTTATGGCCTAATTAGGTATTTCAAGATCACAATGATCTTTTAATCTGATCATAAAATATTCTTTCAGAGTCTGCAGATGAGAACAAAAGCATTCAATATCTGTATCTGAAATTAAATCACTCTCATTGTTTTCTATAATCTGTAGGCTTGGGAACTACAGGAAATCTTTCCTCTCTGCTCTTTCTCTGTAGAATGATAATTTGCTGCTAGGAGAATTTATTTATATATTAATCGACCCCCTTAGTGCCCACAAGAACTCACTGCCCCCTTTATAAATTCCAGCACCCCCGAGGGAGCGATATCGCCCAGGTTAAAAACCACTGCTCTAAGCCATTTTTTTTTTTACTATTAAAACAAGTATTAAGTAGGGAAAATATATGAGATTTTTTTCTCTGATGATGATGAATATTGATGAACCACAGAAACGATAGCTGGTACTTAATTTGCTAATAAAGTTACATTGTAAGTATCATGCAAAAAAATGGAATAGTAGCTAAGGAAATAATTGTCATTTTAAAGGCAGAAGTCACAATTTTTTCCTGTAAAACGTTTCAGAGAAACGTTAACTGAATGGCTTAAACTGTCAGAGAATGTGTTATAATATAGTCACGAGAGCAAAAGCAAAATTAAATTTACATTCGGAAGGAAGGATAGGGAGCGGACCTACGAATTCTCTTAGAAATTGTTGCAGTTGCAAAAAAACTACTATCAAAAGTTTAACATGAGACAGCATAACTGAAAATTAAACTCTATGTGATACTGAAAAACCGAAGGATGATTGTTTAAATCTGCATGATCAATGCGATTGTCCTTTGTTGAACTGCACATCTTTTTTGAAGATGAAGAAAAACTTTTACAATTTCATGAAAGTAATGGAGGAATTGGCAATATAATTGTAGTGGTTATCCAGAAAGAAAAACTCTTCAGTTTGGGGTCTAATGATGAGGTTCGAATTTTACTTTCCATTTCTCGTCGGTTCATCTGTTTGGTGAACGTTCCTTTCATGAGAGAGAGAGAGAGAGAGAGAGAGAGAGAGAGAGAGAGAGAGAGAGAGAGAGAGAGAGAGAGAGAGAGAGAGAGAGAGAGAGAGAGAGAGAGAGAGAGAGAGAGAGAGAGAGAGAGAGAAGACGGAATTGAAATTTTATTTTCCATTTCTTAAGACTTCGTGTGTCTAATAAGCGTTCCTTTTGTGACAGAGACAGAGTTTGTGTTTGCATGTAAGTGTTTGTGTGTGTAATTACCAAATTGTAGTAACTGTGCTTACGGGAAAGAACCCCAGCCTCGTAACTTCCCATCTCCTGATAGGTTCCATTTTTGACTTAGTGATACTTATCATACTTGTTCTTAAAACTATGGATTGTGTTAGCATTAACTACCTCCTCGCTTAGCCAGTTCCAATTATCAACTACCCTTACACTAAAAAAGTGCTTCCTTACATCCTGCAAAGACGTTTTCTTACGAAGTTTCAAACTATGACCTCTATTTCTAGTGCCAGCCATATCAAAAAATCTATCCCTATCCACTCTGTCATAACCATGAAGGAATTTGAAAACTGTCACCATATCCCCCCTCAATCTCCTAGCTTCGATTTATGGTAAGTCTATTTCCTTCAACCTCTCATCATAACTGAGATTGCGTATTTCTGGCACCAGTTTCGTGGGATGTCTTTGAACTTTTCCAGCTTAATTACGTGCTTTTGCGAGTGCGGATTCCAAAAGGGGGCTCCATATTCAAGTTTTGGCCTCACATAGGTTACATAAATATTTCTGAACATTTCCTTGTCCATGTGCCTGAAGGCCACCCTTACATTTGCTAAGTAAGAATATGCTGCCCTTACTATGCCATTTATATGCATTGTTGGAGACAGTCGGCCTGTATGTTTACTCCTAGATCTCTTTCATTCTCTGTCTCTTGAAGCTTTACTCCTGCCACCTAGTAGTCAATCTTGGGCCTTCTTGCACTTGTACCCATTCTCATTACCTTACATTTTGAAGTATTGAATTTTAATAGCCACTTTTCTGACCATTCATGCAGACTATTTAGATCCTCCTGAAGTTCTCTACCATTGTTCTCGTTTCTTACTTTCTTCACAATCGTTACATCATCTGCAAAAATATTAATGAATGAATATACAGACTCTGGCAGGTCATTTACATATACAAGGAACAAAAGTGGCACTAAAACTGAACCCTGTGGAACTCCACTACTAACTCTTCTCCATTCAGACAATCAGTGTCTTACTCTAATCCTCTGTTCCCTTCCTTCTGAGTAAGTTTATATTCATTTAAAGATATTTCCACCTATTCTTGCCATTGCTTGCAGCTTCTTAATAAGTCTCCCGTGTGGGACAGTGTCAAATGCTTTCTGGAAGTCTAGGAATATGCAATCTGCCCAGCCCTCTCTTTCCTGTAAGATTGGGCTTACCTTATCATAAAATTCTTATAAGTTTGTTATTGTTGATCTAGCTTCTCTGAAGCCATGCTGTCTCACTGACAAACAGTTGCAGGATTCCAAATGAAGAGAGATATGTTTTTTCTAGTAGTTTCTCCATAACTTTGCAAACTATACTGGTCAGGGAAACAGGTCTATAATTCAGAGCCGTTTCCCTCCTTCACATTTTGGAGATAGGTATTACGTCTGCTTGTTTCCATTATCTTGGAATCTCCCCTGACTCCAGCGACTTTTTAAATATGATACTTAGTGCCGCTGGTATTGAATTTGAGCATTTTCTAAGAACATGAGGGGATATATCATCAGGACATGTAGCTTTATGGACATCCAACTTCATCAGCACTTTGCATACCTCTGTAACTGAAAGGATGAAGTTTACCAGTACGGCCCATGAGCTTCTATCTCTGCATTCTGAGGTGGGGTGGGGTGGAGTATTTTTAACTGTAAATACTGTCTGAAACTCCTTGTTCAATTCTTTGCAGATCTCTTCATCCGTCTCAGTGATGCTTCTATGTGCTTTCTTAAGCTTTAAAACCTGTCTTTTACCTTCAGTTTTCCTCTGATAAAATTGTGGAAAAGCTTGGGATTTCCTTTAACCTTCCTGGTGATGTCTCTTTCATAGTCTCTCTGACACCTCTTCTTTTACCTAGGTAATCATATCTTGCTCTTTTATAGATTTGCCAGGCATTTATGTATTTTCTCCTCCTATTCATTTTCCAGTATTTGTCTCTCCACTCCTTAGCTCTTTTACACTCATTATCGAACCATTTATCTCTGGCATTAATTACAGCTACTTTGGTGACAGGTATGCAGCAATCTACTATCTTCCCATATGTCTCACCAAAGATGTCGTACATTTCTTGTACAGATTCGTTGTAAAATATGGTCCTCCAGTCAATAACTGCAAAAAGCTCATTCATTTTTATGTAATCTCTTTTCGGATAGTTATTCCTCGTGTCCTCGGTGCCTCTACTCTCAGGCAGAATATCTTCAATGATATACTCCATCAACAACACACAGTGGTCACTCTTTCCAATTGGTGGTTCATACTCAATTATTTCAATATCCAACACATTATCTGTGAATACTAGATCAAGTGGCAATGGCTCATCCTCGTTGGCTCCAGTACATGTTTGTGTAGGAAATTCCCCTGTACACAATCTAGGAATCTTGCCCCGAATAAGTACTCACCAATGTGTGGGTAAAGATTTAGCCAATCTAGCACTTTATAATTAATATCTCCCATAATCAAAATCCTACATTTTCTCTCCCATGCAACTGTACTTATGACTTCAGTATTACCTATATGACTTTCCTCATAAACTTCTAGCCTATGTCGATTCCTTGGTGGGTTATATACAACAGTTATTATAAGGCTTTCTGACCCAGTATTTATGCGAGCAGTAAGAAATTCCTTGAACTCACTTTCTATAGCAAAGTTTATCTCTTCAACCTGAATCCTTTCACTTATAAGCAGTGCTATCTCTCCACCAGTCCTCTCAGATCTTTCAACCCTTAATATTCTAAAGCCCTTAGAAAAAACCGTGATACAGTTTATGTCCTCACTCAACTTAGCTTCTGTAACTGCTACCATATCTGCCTTACTGCTCTGAATCCTATATTTTAATTCTACTGCCTTACCAGCTAATCCATCAGCATTTGTGTGTGTGTGTGTGTGTGTGTGTGTGTGTGTGTGTGTGTGTGTGTGTGTGTGTGTGTGTGTGTGTGTGTGTGTGTGCGTGTGTGTGTGTGTGTGTGTGTTTGTGTTAGTGTGTCTGTGTGTGTGTGTGTGTGTGTGATAGAGAGAGAGAGAGAGAGAGAGAGAGAGAGAGAGAGAGAGAGAGAGAGAGAGAGAGAGAGAGACAGACAGACAGACAGACAGACAGACAGACAGACAGACAGACAGACAGACAGACAGACAGAGAGAGAGCCAGAGAGAGAGAGAGAGATTATTTTGCATTCTTCAAAACTTTGTGTTTTGTGAGCTCTCTTTTAGTGAGAGAGAGAGAGAGAGAGAGAGAGAGAGAGAGAGAGAGAGAGAGAGAGAGAGAGAGAGAGAGAGGAGAGAGAGAGAGCTGTTATGTTATTTATCGAACGACTTCCAATAATACTCGCTCTCTTGCAATTGTTATCGTTGATGCTTTTATGACACACGCACACGTGCACAATCACTCATATAATGTGCAAGTACCCTGTTGGGAAGTTGCACTGACATTTATATTTTCATTCATTTCCATTTTATTTCTTAACACAAAAGCTTCATATATATATATATATATATATATATATATATATATATATATATATATATATATATATATATATATATATATATATATATATATATATATATATATATATATATATATATATATACATATATATATATATATATATATATATATATATATATATATATATATATATATATATATATATATATATATATATATATATATATATATATATATATATATATATATATATATATATATATATATATATATATATATATATATATATATATATATTTATATATATATACATATATGAATCATTTTTTACCCCGACCGGGACTCGGTCGGGGTAAAAAATGATTCATGTTTTCACATATGTGATGTGCTATTTGGTTATTTCATGGCCCGAATGAGATTGGGAATCGAATTAAATGCTAAAATGAAGCCACGAGTGAGGTTGGGGAATCTGTAATATGAACATAGTGGCATTCAGTTAGAATGCGTTCATTCCTAAGTATAGCAGATATAAGCCATAAGGTTGGGTTCCTTTTAACCTTCTGTGGTGTAGTGGTAGCGCCTTGACTTAGTAATCATAAGTCCTAGGTTTGAGTCCCCGTCGGGGTAAAAAATGATTCATGTTTTCACATATGTGATGTGCTATTTGGTTATTTCATGGCCCGAATGAGATTGGGAATCGAATTAAATGCTAAAATGAAGCCACGAGTGAGGTTGGGGAATCTGTAATATGAACATAGTGGCATTCAGTTAGAATGCGTTCATTCCTAAGTATAGCAGATATAAGCCATAAGGTTGGGTTCCTTTGAACCTTCTGTGGTGTAGTGGTAGCGCCTTGACTTAGTAATCATAAGTCCTAGGTTCGAGTCCCGGTCGGGGTAAAAAATTATTCATGTTTTCACATATGTGATGTGCTATTTGGTTATATATATATATATATATATATATATATATATATATATATATATATATATATATATATATATTTATTATTATTACATATATATATATATATATATATATATATATATATATATATATATATATATATATATATATATATATATATATATATATATATATATATATATATATATATATATATATATATATATATATATATATATATATATATATATATATATATATATATATATATATATATATATATATATATATATATATATATATATATATATATATATATATATATATATATATATATATATATATATATATATATATATATATATATATATATATATATATATATATATATATATATATATATATATATATATATATATATATATATATATATATATATATATATATATATATATATATATATATATATATATATATATATATATATATATATATATATATATATATATATATATATATATATATATATATATATATATATATATATATATATATATATATATATATATATATATATATATATATATATATATATATATATATATATATATATATATATATATATATATATATATATATATATATATATATATATATATATATATATATATATATATATATATATATATATATATATATATATATATATATATATATATATATATATATATATATATATATATATATATATATATATATATATATATATATATATATATATATATATATATATATATATATATATATATATATATATATATATATATATATATATATATATATATATATATATATATATATATATATATATATATATATATATATATATATATATATATATATATATATATATATATATATATATATATATATATATATATATATATATATATATATATATATATATATATATATATATATATATATATATATATATATATATATATATATATATATATATATATATATATATATATATATATATATATATACATATATATATATATATATATATATATATATATATATATATATATATATATATATATATATATATATATATATATATATATATATA